>DWLR01000321.1:0-28204 GCA_018246295.1 Papilio alexanor hazarajatica
ATATTATATTATATTATATTATATTATATTATATTATATTATATTATTCACTCACCGTAACCATAGTTTGAGCTCCAATCGGCACCATATCTAAAGCTTTCAAGTTGAACGGGATTTGAACATTTTGAAGGAAAAAAAGCACAACCTTCTGGTTTTCTAGAGTCATGCATTCCCATGGCAAACTATAAACAGCATTGATGATTTTATCGTTCTATAAAAACGTATAAATTAATTGATCAAATAATAATGTTTTAAAAAATATTTAAAATCAATATTGACTAATATAAGAAAGATTAAATATTACATTCGTATTCTACCGGAGTGTCATGCATATGCAAAATAAACAACTCTACAACGGTTGTAGATTAACAACAGTAGAGTCCGCAACAACAACATCTGTTGAACGAATGGTCGACCGGTAAAATACCACGTCCTAGCAGAAGACTGGCGTAAAGTAGAAGTATTCTGCGTTACGTCTGAGGAGTGAGGTGTGCCAAAGACTTAATTTTAGTGCTCTTTCCTTTCCTACCCTTTAGGGAAATTAACCGTAATAAGGAAAGGATGGGGATGAAAAGAGAATTAACGGAGAAAGAGATAAGGGGAGTAGGTAATGTCCATTTTCCTGTCTGAAAAAAATTGTGTCTAAATCTACTTACCATTGAAGACATGATCTCATACACAACTGAAATCTGTATTAATTGCTGAAATATGACAAGTGTTAGTATTCCATATTTTCCCAATGCTTCTGCATCCTAAAATAAAATAAAAAATATATTACACATGCCTTATGTACAATTGACATTTTTAAAGAATCGCTTTAACGAATTATGGTGTTAGTTACCAATTTACAAAGTTCACACAAAAGAATACATTCGCTTATTTGCTGGAATGTATAGTAGAGGCACATTGTCGGTCCGAAAATGTTTACGGTTTTTGATAGAAAACTGAAAATAATATCACAATAATTCTATTAGTATGTATTAAATTTGTATTCTATTAAATTAATCTTATTTTGTTCGATCAAAGTTAGGACTCTACTAATGTAATGGGTAATGGGTATTAGTTTATATTTATATCATGAAACCCATTGGTTTTCTTTGACGTTTTGTAAGAAACAGTATATTTGATTTCAGTAGAAAAACAGACTTGTGCCCATTATTTAATACGTCCTAATATCTGTTATGTTGATCCAAATGATGTTATGCAAATTTAGACGCATTTAAAATAGCACCTAAAATTGCATAATTTTATATTAAAAATTAGGATTTTTGTTATAATTTATTTTTATGATTTTGTTAGCTCGGAACTAGTTCGAAACACAGTTACCAGGATCAAGTGCTGTATTCGAACTGAACTCCCAAATGATCTCGGTGTACAAGTACGACGTTGCCGTGTGACGTCACTTTAATATAAACACATACTAACATCCCTCCACCCTTAATACTAGAATATATAGGCAGCATTATACAATGAATAACATTATAGAACAAATGTATTCTTTTTACGTACTACGAATTAAAACAATAAATTGACTATTTGGTATACTTAATACACAATGGGTTTACGAGGACGTAACTCGTATCGCATTTCTACATGCGATGCCTCGGGCGACGGCGTGTCAGGCGGTGGGGCCGTCGTGTCGGCAGATGTTAGTATCAACTGAGACGTTGACGGCTCTATTTGTTTCGCTTCCTTATTCAGTGGAAGGAGCATTGGAGGTACATAAAGCGACACTTGCGGCTCCAATACATCCTTTGTTTCTCTACTAATCTCAACATCTCCACTCTCCCCCTTAAATTCGTATATTTGATTCGAGTGATGTTTGATAATACGGTTTCCAAATTTAATAATATATGTTGTTCTTCCTAATTTCTTTTGTATTATCCCCTTTCCCCTAACAGCTTTATGTCCGTAATTAATTTTTATTAAAACTACGTCACCCACTTTAAAGTTTACGTTCCGTCGGCCTCGGTAGTACTTAATCTGCGCGTTCTGACTTTGCTTAACGATCTCCGCGAGTGCCGGGTTGAGTCTCGATGATGGCAACGGACTAATCAAGTCTAATCGGCAACGTAAATTATTTCCAAATAAAATCTGAGCAGGAGGACGTTTTATGGAAGAATGTACAGAATTTCTATAATAGAAAAGAAATTCATTTAATTTTACGTTAGTTAATGTTTCTTTGATTAGTTCCCGAGAGTAAAATAGACTCCATGTTTTTTTTTCTATTTTAACTGTTGCCGCCCGTTGCTAGGTGCATGATACGTTGGGGACGTGACGTGCGATATTCCATTTGACGAACAGAATTTCCTAAACTCTTTTGAAACGAAAGAAGTCCCGTTGTCACTACAAATAGTATGAATTAATCCAAATCTAGCCATCAAATCGCATAGTTTTTCTATCACTACTTTTGAACTGAAACCGTTGCTGACATCATAAATTTCTACCCATTTTGAATGGGCGTCAACTACCACCAGATAAGTTTTACCATTAAAAGAACCTAAGAAATCTATATGTCCCCGACGCGCCATGGCGCGGGCAGGTAGGCCCACGGCGTAAGCGGGGCACGCGGCGGCGCGGGGCGCATACTGCGACCTCGCGCTCGATGTCACCCGACATGCCCGCCCACCAAAATCTTAGACCGGCTTCGGCCTTCATTTTTATAGCACCTAAATGACCCCTATGTAGCTCATTGATCACATTTTTTTAAGCACATCGGGAACTATCAATTTTGTACCTCTTAACAAACAACCGTTTTCTACAGATATTTCAAATCTGCACGGTTTGATTTCAGTGCACTTATTTTTAATGTAACTTGCCGGCCAGCCTTCCAAGGTACATCGCATTACGAGAGACAGCACGTTGTCGGCCTCGGTTGCGCGCCGCACGTCCTGCGGCGAGATGAGCGCTGCGGCCTCGCCCCCACACAAAATTGACGTACGCTGGCAGCTCGTCCGACTGCTCATAGGACCGGCCACCGTCGACCGCCGCTGAATACGGTCCTTCGCCCTTATCATTTACCGACGCTAGTGCTGAACTGAGGAAATCGGCGTTATTGCGAGCGCTTGATACGTATTCAATCACGTAATAGGTAGGCTATAGGTATTGGTGAAATGTAAGGATTCCAAAAATAATCGCAGTCGCTTTTTTTTTCAATTTGACTGTATTTCTGTTCAACAGCATTTAGGGAACGCGACACGAAAGATATCGGTTTCTCGATTCCATCGGCGTCCGTCTGCGACAGGATTGCCCCATTGCCGAAGGGCGACGCGTCCACGGTCAGTGTGATGTGTGCGTCTGGGTTAAAATGAGCTAACGTTTTATCGGACGCGAGCTCCCGTTTAATAAAACTAAACACGCCGACTCCTGCCCTTTTTCCCAGCGCCACTTTTCATTCTTTTGTAAAAGTAAATATAAAGGTGATAAAATACTTGAAGCATTTTTAATAAAACTTCTATAGTAATTCACCAGGTCTAGGAAAAACTCCGTAATATTTTCTGGTCGCTAAGCATCTATTATAGCTCTCACTTTATCCTGAGATTTGTGCAATCCGTACTTGTCAATGACGAACCCTAAGTACGATACCGAATCTTGAAAAAAAATACATTTTTCACGTTTTAAAATCAAGGCGTCCTCTAATCTTCGGAATACTTCATGAAGTCTATTCAAGTGTTCCTCTTTTGTTCTACCGGTTATTAAAATATCGTCTAAAAATTGTAAGATGCCATCGACTCCTGTCAAAATATTTTCTAGCTCTCTTTGAAAAATAGCTGGAGCCGGTGAAAGCCCGAAAACTAAGCGGTTGAATTTGTAAAGACCGTTATGTGTATATATACAATTAACATCTGCGAGTCTCGATGTAACCTAAGTTGGTTATAAACGTTGACAAATCGAGTTTCGTAAAATGAACGCCCCCATAAAGTTTCGCAAATAACTCGTCTATGCGCGGAAGTGGATATTTATCTATGATTAACTGCTTGTTAATGGAAGCGGAGTAATCCGCGCACAAGCGAAAAGTCCCGTCTCGCTTTATAACGGAAACTACTGGGCTTGCATACTCGGAGAATCTTACGGGCTCGATGACATTTAAACTTTCCAAACGATCTAATTCTTTTTCTAATTTTTCTCAAAGTGCAAACGGAACCGGCCTAGGTTTAAAATAAATGGGTTTCGCATCAGGCTTTAATGCTAACTTAACTTCTACTCCCTTACAACACCCTAATGCGTCGGAAAATAATCGCGCATACTTCGACACTAATTCTGATTTATCAAACAATACACTACACTGTTTAATCATACTCAAGTGCAACTTGAACTTAGCCATAAAGTCTCGGCCCAACAAAGGCGAGCCGCCGCTTTTTATTAAGTAAACAATGATTTATTTATTTTATTAAGAAACCTATGATGAATTTATAGGCGAACGAGAGTGGTATTGTTCCTAACGTTTTAATATGAGACCCGTCGTAACTCTGTAAATATTTTTACAAGTTCTTAAAGGGTGCCTCAAAAAATATTTGTTATAAACATCGTTCGATATTGCAATCACCGCGGAACCCGTATCCAAATCAAACGTTAACCTAACATTATCGACTAATACATTCTCCTGCATGGGCTCACCGTTAAACTAACGAATATTAAAGATTAATTGTTTACCATGCTCATTACCCGACCCGCACTCCAGGAAGTGCTGCCTGATGTTACCGCTTCTACACATGCGCCTTAAATGCCTTTTTTTCCACATTTGCTACACTTGAATATCTTAAGTTTGCATATTCTACAGACATGCCCATATTTTCCACAAACATTACACATTATTTTCGGCTCGTCTGCCTGCTGACTGAGAAGGCGCGCGTGCGCTATCACGCGGTGAACCTCATCCCTCTCGCGCTGGCACGGCGCTGCCGGCCGCTCCTCCGACCGCTCCGCAACGCGCCGCTCACCGATGTTCGAACAGCGTATGCTCTCCGCTATGTGCAATGCTTTTGTTATATCGAGTTCTTGAAGTAGTTCACTAAACAGACGACTCCGTCCTGGTCCACTGCTCATGCCCAGCACGAAGCGATCACGAATTTCTTCTTCCAGTACAGCGGGTGGGCTCGCAGTGCCTTGCCAGCCCCCGAACTCGCGCTGCCCATTGTTGGAACGATTCCCCCGTTTCCTGCCTCGCATTATGAAAATTGTGTCTGTCTGTGAAACCGCATCTTTTGGTTTTGAAATGCTTGTCAAATAAATCGATCACCTCCGAGTATGTTAAGGAACCAACGTCCTTAGGGAGTACTAAATCTCTGATTAGTCTATAGGTATCTTCCGCTAAACTGCTCAATAAAATCGATCTTCGTTTTACACCCAGCTTATCTGATTCATCGTGGTTTTCGTTGGCGAAAAACCACTGTTCCAAGCGGCCTCGAAACAATATCCACTCTTGCGTTTCATGGTTAAAAACCGAAAGAACACCAACTTGTGCTACAGCCATGTTGTTGTAAGTATAGTACGCGCGGATAATACACACACCTCGTTACAGTTGTTAGCTCGGAACAACGGGAATGAAACACAGTTACCGGGTCAAGTGCTGTATTCGAACTGAACTCCTAAATAATCTCAGTGTACAAGCACGACGTCGCCGTGTGACGTTACTTTAATATAAAGACTTACTTACTAACTACGAATTTTAATAATATTCATACAAGGAATTTCTAAAATAATTGTATGAAGGAGAAAAAGATTTAAACTTCGGAGAAAACAAATCCATTTAAAAAAATACTTGAACATTTCTCACACGCAAATATCAATTTGATACTTACTCCGTCGTCACTCGGTGATGGTTCACATTTTTTTTAAGTAGCTTTTTAACCATTATCGATTCTTCTTCGCTGTATAAGATATTTTGTTCTAGTGCTGTTGTAGAATGTGTTCCATTGGTTACTTTTGGTTTTGGGAAATTTATCAAGTTATCTTCTAGAATTTTAAAGTGGCCCCAAAGGTTAATGGCAATAAGTATAATAAACAATTCGTTCATGCACATTACTAATGTATTAATGAGGGAGACAAAAAGGTTGAAAAAGAATACCAAAAAGTAAGCCGTTAAATTTTCCTGACTATCAAATGGTAAATCGTAATAAATTGAAAGCTCAATATCTATGGTCTTATTAAGAGAAACTTTTTCTTTTAATAATCCAGATTTTATGTTATTATGTAACGGTGTGATATTAAATAAAATAATCCCGCAGATCATTTGCACGTGTAAAAATGTTGAATAATACAGAGAACATTTTTGAATTTTATTATAAGTCTGAAAAAATAGAAAAGCCATTGTAATTGTTAAATCAATGAGATGGTAAGTCTACAACAGAAAATCATATATCTGCCTGTAACAGAATAACAGTTAATCCGGAAACATCATCGTTCTTCTGCCCTTTTTCTATTTTTATTACCTTCCTTATTCCTACAGAGTATTGTACCATTGGTTGTTTTGTTTGTTCATGGTTACATATAATCAGGCGAACCGCTTAATAACAACCACCTTCCTTAGAGTTATTTCAAGGAATTATGTTTATGGAAGTCTTCGTTCCCTTATCGTACCTCCTTCTATAAAAAAGTTTTGAAATATAAATAAGCTATACAAACTTTCTTGGAATATTCTGACTTCTGTCTTTATATTCTATATTTCTAATATTCTGTCTTTGTAATGGAAAACATGAATATTTTCGACGAAATCAATTATAAGTTGACGATAACCCTTGGTCCATGGCAATGTTAATCGAAACTGTAAAAAAATTATTTGAACGCTTTTGTTACTTTTTTTATAGAAGAAGGTGACAAACAAGTAAGCAGGTCAACTGATATTAAGTGATCACTACCCATAGGCAGCTGCAACAATTTAATGAACAGAAGATGGAATAAACAGAAAAAGCATATTTCCTATTCCTGACCATTCTCCCTCCATCAAATTCACTTGCCCTTCCCAAAACAAAATGTGGGAAGGGGAAGAGGACAAGAATTGGACCTCCGGCAACACTACTCACAGACCAAACATAAAAAACTCCTACTTCACGCCTGTCTTCTGTGAGGTCGTGGTCCGGTGAACCGGCTCATTCTGCAACAGATGTTATTGTTGCAGGCTCTTACCAAATATTTTGTTGCAGAATGACAAAAAAATCCCTTTTTTTTAGAACTTTAAAACTCTCACGAGGTATTTCAAAATCAGCTGCGGGCCACATTATGGCAAGGCGTAAAGCACCCTTGTAATAAATAGATATTTTTCAATATCTTACAAAATATAGTAATAAGATTCCTTACCAAACAATTAAATGTAATAAGTCCCGTAATATAAGTATGTCCCAAAACCAAAAAACTCAAAACTCCTACATTATTTTTCATATAAATCAACTCTGCAACAACTACAAAAAGAATGAGGCAAAATAAAAATTTGTTATTTGCCAGAGGGACCGGATTTTTGCTTTTCATTTCATCATGTGGCCAGAAGTCAACGAGGCTTAAAGAAAACCGGATTAGTTTCATGTATTTAAGATCCAAAGCTGACGTCATATTTCTTAGTCTCATAAAATTAAATAAAAAAAATTGATGCACAAATTTGATCTATAATGTATTAAGAGAAGCAAAACGTCATTTAGTAACAGAAGTTTTTCACTTTTGTTTTGGCTGAATACTTTACTTGATAATCCACAGAATAAATAATATTAAATGTCTTATAATGATTCAATTTATGTCTTTATATACCGATGACTTGATGTGGATAATTGCAATATCTAATTCAATAAGGCTATTCTATTAATATTTTAAGAATTAATGCAAATTATATCTACCTATTTGTTAAAGTAAGTAGTTACTCAGTTTATAAGTTTATCTTGGTTTCGAAAGGTTTAAGTTTTTCAAGGATTTATATTTGGACAAGAGCTAACTTACCTATCACTATTTTATGTCATCGTTTGTGTTAGAAACATTGTTTTCGCCTCTCTTTTTTTTCTTCTTGGTCGGCTTCTAAGGTTTAAAACTTAATGCTAAATAGGTTCCGAAACCTTCCGAAATTATTTGACTTTCAGAGGCAAAAATATTTTTTCAATTAAAATAGGTAATACCTGAGATTAGCGCTTCAAAGTTTTAGTTACAGATAATTCACCTTTAATCAATTACATTGAGAAGCTAAAAGATAGGTGAATAAGCTAAATCGGTGAATAAATTAAGCATTAGATAAGTTTATAGAAACGATTACAAATAGCGTTGCAATGAAAAATTGTGGCTTAAAAAAGAGATTGCAATTGAAACTGCGAAAGGCTTACTTCGGGTTGAAATTGAGAATGAACGGATAAAGAGCGATAGATACATTTTTACAAAAGAGAATGCTACTAAGTTACTCAGAAGAAGTTATATCGTCTAGGCTGGTTACTAAAGAAACCAATATTATATAACTGACGAACATATTTATATATAAGCATTATTATATTGATATTTTGTACACAATTCCTTGGGTTAATAGGCGTAAAATTTATTAATGCAATTCGTTATTAATCTGCTTCTGAAATGTATGTTACTTTAAACAATTCCAAATCAATTACTTCGTCTTCAAGATAAATAGTTACTGGCGTTACCCAATGACCTCTGTCAGACATAATTAATGACTGTAAAAATGTATTCTGGGAAAATCCAGATGTTATACTTACCTTTAAACTAACTACCATTTAGTGAATCATAGCATAAATTAAAATATTATTACTGTTCATGATTCTTATCCCTTTTTTAAATCCTCGCTGTATACGAGGGAGGGCTTTTAAGCGTACGGCATTTAAAAACAAAATGTCAGTTGCAGCTTTTATATGAACGAACAGTGTTCGATGACAATGTATCATAAGTTCAAAGAATGGCTTAATAAAATATAGTAAATATTTATTCGTGCTTTCTGTATTAGAGTTTCGGACCATATCACACCTCAATTGCTCCCTTTCCGTTAACTTTTCTCTGTTATTTTTGTCCAGCTGTCACGGGTCTATAGATTTTCGAGGGCAAGTATGTACCTATGTTTGTATTTACAATTGTATTGTATATCAAAAACAGCTTATCGAGAAGTATGCTGCACGCTGACGATGAATAAGAGCGAGACATCATTCGATTCGAAATCTTCCCGAAATTTCATAGATACGGTCAGTCGGTTTTTTTTATGATTTAAAAGTCTACCATTATATTACCTACGCCACATTTCTTTCACCATCAAGTTCTTCGGAACTCTTCTGTTTATGGAAGCGGCAGATATTTAATGTGAGGTAAACGAACTTTAACAAAGTTGTTAAAGGTTGGATTCCATTACAAAGTTTAGTGTGTTTAATTATAAAAGAAAAGACCGATTAGAAAATACTACCGCTCATATAATCAAAGTTACACTTTCATTTCATTAACAATGATCACAAAAGTTCCATTATGCCAATCCACACACCGCATAGAACAATTTTATCGTATTTCTTTAAATTATCTTACATTTTTTTTAACAATGTTTAAAAATAATATTTTTACGGAACCATAATATTTATAACTATGTTTATCAGCTAAAGTCGCAAATATCATGTGTCTACTTTAATATTTTTACATTTTTCTATAGATTACAAAATTTTTATATATTTACAAAATACACGTAGATGTATAAATTATATGTAAACTATAATAATCTTATCTACATTTGGTCAAATCTTATTAAATACTAAAATTTATTCACTCCTATTTTACTATGATAAATAAGCTGAAGGTATAAATTATTTTTGTCATTTTCTTTAATCTTAATACATACATATAATGTGTGTTATCTACATACAAATGACATGTGTCATAAAATCTACATTAGTAATTCAACAATAAATAAAAATAACGTAACGACTAGACGTTTGTCTATCACAAATATAACTTGACATTTGGTGATCGAATATAATTGAAAACCAATACCTGTGCCAATATAACGAGGTCAGTGAGAAAATATACAATAAAATAACTTATATGTATATTACAAATAACATATTGTCGTAATCATTATATATTATTCGACTGACCTAAACTTTTTATGATATTAAAAATTCAAAAAACAATAAATTTTGCCAGCAACTTTGACACCGAGACGTCAAACACCTCAGTTCCTCCCGTGACTAAAAGTATTGTAAAGCGCTCGAAACGTCGGGAATTAAAATAATAATTAAACGTGATAAAATCCATAAAACTAATTCAATTTCAATTTCCATAATATTCGCAGAAATAAAAGAAATCATTAAATCCATAGCACGACTGACCAGTTGGCGCAGTGTAAGATACATGCCTCTCACTCCTCTCAGGTCGTGGGCGACCTGCGGCGACTCCCACCTTCGATTCCCACCCAGGGCAAACATTTGTGTGCATGAACATGACTGTTTGTGTTATGTCTGGGTGTAATTATCTTAATTATATGTATGTATTTATAAAAGTATTCATATATGTAGTATATCAGTCATCTGGTTTCCATAGTACCAGCTCTGCTTAGTTTGGGATCAGATGGCCGTGTGCGAAAAATGTCCTAGAATATTATTATTATTATAGCAATATGATTTGAGTTTAAGTTCAATGTTAAAGATTTGACTATTTTTATTAGACGATTATAATTTTTTTTTTAAAATACATACTCTCTAATGGTTTTTTTTTAAACTTGTTATTTAACACTTAAGTTAATTTCAAATTTAATTCACTCAAACGATGATTTTACGTAATTATTTTTAATTTATAACAAATTTATTGTCCTTGAAACAATTTTAATCAAAAAGCTATATATTATCTGTATATCTTATAGCAAAGTTTATGTTCTTTATCTTTAGAAAATAACTAAATAAACGCAACTTGACATACACAGGAACAACTAGAAGATTTTGTCTTAACTTTTATTAAAAGAAAAACATTATTTGTAATAGATAAACTTTGATCTAATATCGAACTGATATTAATAATTTCACTATCAGAAAACTATATTATTATAAGTAGCAAAGACTATATTTTTAATTATTATCATCCATTATTAAAATTAAACTAATAAAAAAGCAAAGACTGCTTAGTGTCGCATATACGCTTGTAATAATGAATCTATTACATTTCTTCATCTCTTCTCACTGGCCTCGCGATATAATTTATTAATATTAATAAATAACTACATATCGATAACTGAATAATTTTAAACGATTATTTGATAAAAGTCATCAACTTAATTCGTCAATATAATACAAAGTTATCGATTTTGTTTTCAATCAGAAGATGTCAAAAAGAATAAAAAGCCGTACATTTGTTTTTCTAATGTTCCTAACTTATTTTACTGTTCTACATACTCTAATTGGTGTTATAAATCCAAATTCTAATTTTGACAAAAAAAAAAAATTACAAAAGCTTAAAGCACTTCCATTATACACACATCATTTATAAGTTTCCAAAAAGTGTCTAGCTATCATTTTTATATTCCGTATTTTAATAACTGTGCATTCCTTATCACATTTATTAATTATAGAAATGTATCCTAATTTAAGTACAAACTGAAAATTATCTCTAATTGATTAAAAGTCTGTGATTGTTGAAAAAATTGTGATTGTTAAAATTAAATTATGAACCAAGCATAAAGCTTAAAAATCTCAACGAAAATCGATAAAAGTTTAAACAACAAAACATTAATTTTTTTTTCTCTGATTTTCCCTTCTTTTATTTAGTAGCCATCGTCGGAGCGATCGTTTCTTTTTTCCAATTTGTTTAATTGTTTTTTTTTTTTTTTTTTTTTGAAAAAGGATTTGACGTGGAAGGATATGTAACGTATGTGATAGGGAAATGTAACTTTTCTGTCTATCCCCTTCTCTGTCTCTTAAAGGTAGGTAGACGTATCTGCAACTGCCAATGCTGGTTGCAAATGTCTATGGGTTTGCCACCTTCTAGTATAAAAAGGGGGAAATGATACTTCTATAAATTGACCTACTTCAGTGTAACGACTTGATCACATAATTTAGTTTTTAAATGTTTTATTATTCACAACAAATATTAAAAAAAAAAAAAAAAAATTGATCCCAAATCGTACTCATGCATACAACAAAATCTTAACTTTATACCTTATATGTTAGAGTCGCAAATATTAATTTTACCTAATTACATTACATACATAAGTTTATAGTAATAAATCAGAATATTCGAAATTTTCGTAGTGTATTAGGCACTATTTAGACAGCCATCAATCCTTAACATCTATAAAAAGCTTTCTTAATTTGCATTACAAGCTACATTTCAACAGGCAGGTAGTAACAATTTGATTAATTTATTATATTGATCATTACACATATGTATAGGGCACCGTAAAATTGGAAAAATCTTTAGTTTACAACCGCACTAGCGATATTATAAGGTCGAAATGTAATAAATTGAATTAACCAATTACAATTTAATACGGGTATTTATTAAAAGTTAGTAAGTTTGTTTAAACGCGATTGTTGCACGAAAGAAAACAAATAGGATTATACCATTTGACATTATACGTTTAATTGTAAATTATTAATTTTGTGACCAGTTTACAACTTTACTAAGGTTGTTGTCATGCGATGATTACAATTTCACGGTGACATTATACAGTTAGATAGAATCGTAAAAAAATCAATATGTGGTTTTGTTCAAAGTATTTAAACTCATTTTTTATCTTGTACAATAATTATTACTTAAGCTATCACGTGTATTGACGTAACGTATTTACTGATACGATATTCTATAACTACAATAGACGTGAAAGTTTTCTTGAACTTTAGTCTTAATGCAATTCCGTATAAAACTTAATCTATCATTTTCTTCGTTTACAATTATCTATGTAGCCTGTTTACTTTCCCATAAAATTTTGTGTAAAAAAGATATGGATTAATTAATAAAGCGTAATATATCAAAACAAGATTATGTAAACTAATCTCTAATATGCTCACTATCATCGAATAATTATGAAACTAATTAAAATGAAACAATTGAATTCTAAGTTTGGTTTGATTTTACACGTGCATATATGTGTTTTTCTTATTTGCCAACATCAATAGAGTTGTTATAAATTGTTATTTTATTGAAATTAGACAGTAAGATACTTAAAAGTATATGCTACTTAAAATATATTACTTAAAATTTCACGCCAAAGCAAACAGCGACCAACTAAATCATACATAGACCATCTATCATTAAATAGTGACAATTCTTGTAATACGTGTAAAATTTTCTTTAGTTTGTGATGCAGTAAAGCGAATATTAATGAAGCGGTATCAAATACAAATAGTGTAGATTTATTGAGTGAAAGATGATGCAAGTAATTTCGTTGTAAATGAATGTATAATTCTGTTCTGTATTAAAATATAAAATGAGAGCTGATACTCACTTAACAATAATTTAAAATAATATCATCTATGTTATGACAAGGCGTTTCTTGATAAAATATATCATTAACTCACAATAGCAGGTCTTTTCGTTCATCTTTATCTACTACCTAAACAATACCACTAGAAAACAGTCTGACACTTCCGAAACTTTGGGGAACAGCGAAGGAAACTACGGCTAGCCTTGTCTCGCACTGGCTTCTTCCGTCGGTGAACCGGGAAACTCATTTCACTTTTCCAACAACCGTTATTGACACAAATAAGTTTTCGATGCACAAAGTAATAGAAAATTTTAAAGTTTTTAGTGAAAAAAAAATAGTGATAGTCAATTAAGCTTGCTTTACTATTTCTGCATCTTTATATCCTATTGTGAAACAATTTCCCGATAAACTTACTAGGTATAGTTATGATAAAAGGAGGGGATAGGAGCCGAGTTTCGTCGAGTTCAGCAAAGGAGTTCGGAATTGGAGGGCGGTACTCAGCTGGGCAGCTGCGTGCGGGGCGGGGCGGGCACGGGGCTGGCCGGCGTGATTTGAGCGGACGGCGTGTGCGCGGCCGTGCTCTCCGGTGCAGAGTGCGCTCGAATGGCCTGGTGACCCACGGGGCTAGGCGGCCATGGATGCGAAGCTGATGCTAGTGGCCTGATTCAGAACAAACATTTTTTTTTCTTACAGCTTTCGTAGTCAATGAAACAAACCGAATCGTGTTTGAAAAATTTTGAACAAGAAGAATTGTTCTTTGATTAAGAAAAGGAATAGTTAACTTTATATATGATAATATGGGGTCATTTTATTTTATTTTTTTCATTGCGAAATGACTAAATATAAATAACAGCCGATTAAAACTAGACTAGAGATTTAACAGCAGATTAAAAATAGACCGGCTTGTCTCAAGAAAAACCACAACTCAGAGTATACTAGATCGGAAGATCTTAGGTATAAGGCAATTACTAAATTACACATAAAATCTATAGACGTATCTCTAAACTCGTGTTAGGTTAGGTCAGGTTAGCCATACGAAACATCGATAGCTGGATGTGCCCCGCGGTGTACACCGCTTGCTCGCATATACACTTCTCGCTTAGTATTATTTTTCTTTTTGCTCGGCTTCTAAGGATCGTAGCGAGATTTTAAACAGCCTCTAACCTTCCTTTTACAAATGGGTTATTAAACGCAAAAAGAAACAATCAAATCTGAATGGCAGTTCCTAAGATTAACTCGTTCCAATAAACCCTTCAACTTTATAATATTAGTAACGATTCATCTTTTACCTGGCGTATGGTGTGATCGTTGACGACGGAGGCGTGGGCGCAGCTGCGGTATCTGGATGAAGATAGTTTCGGCGCTGTTCAGTTCTCTCCCAATGTTGTTGTAAGCATCGGGTCATTATGTCTGGTATGGTATTCATTTGCTCCTGAATTTTATTTAATTACTCATTAATATAAACAAAATCATGAACGCAGTCGTGTTGTCAAATATGAATAGTATGTCGAATGAGATAAGTAATTGTTTTATTCATATTCCTCTCTCCTAGTCGCATAGCGGATTCGAACCCACAACCACATGATTAGTAGTTCGTGCCATTAAGCTACTAGCGCTTCAAGTCTTAGAAATATGGATACGTTATTTTGATAAGCATTTTCTAGCACAAAAAGTTTTTTTTTTGATAAAAAAAACTATATGTCCGTACGGATTTGACCCAAAAATTCAATTACCAGAGACTATGATGAGATATTTAAAGGCTCGATTGGATTATTTTAATTTCCGTCTATTTTATTATTTGAAAGACATACCTGTGTGCAAGATGAGTAAAAATAAAAAAATGCCACGAGAATCAATAACCGTCGAACGCTTTCACGTATATAATTTATCCATCCATCCATCTCAGTATCTTTCACTGCTGGACATAGGCCTCCCCGATTGATCACATCATTGGGGGAAATGTGTCATAATCGCCACGTTTGGCAGGCGGGTTGGCGACCGCAGTATGTTCCACCTTACTAAGAAAAGGAAGCTGCTGCCCGTCCTACGGTGGTCTTATGTTTATAATACGCGGTTATACATATTTCCCATCATACTTTGGAAAAAGATTTCGACTTCGTACAGCGTTATCTCTGTCGCGCAAAGTGCTTAAATCACATAGATAGTGTATTAAAGATATAAAGCTCTACGAAGCGAAATCTCTTTCCGATGCATGATGTGCATTATTTATCTGCTAATGTACTTCCGGTTTTGTTTGGTTTTGACAGACTTCAAAAAAGGTGGAGGTTATCAATAAGGTCGTCTTTTTTCCTTTTATATTTATGAACTGATTGCTATTTTATTTTGTTAGAAAGGGGAATTCGCAAGTGGGTTCAATTTAATTTTAAATGACATTAAACCTCGGATTCCAAAGATATACGGAAAATTGACATATTGATAGATTTAAGACAAACCGTGTTGGGTTTAATGGATTTATGATGAGACGTAATGTAAAATTGTATATGTTAACTTTGAGTCAGTTTTGCTTTTATAAGAAATTTTAATGATTATTATTTAAATAATCAGGATATTTTTTACCTGCAATGAAGTGAGTTTTTCTTCTAAACTAGTGAGTCTCTCCTCGATGTTGTCCTGTCGTGTGCTCATGTCCGACACAATCTCGTAGACGGTGTTCTGGGTCTGCAACAAGAAAGGGTCCTACAATCAATCGCTTTGCAGCTCATTACTCACTCTTGGTTCTAATCGTGGCCACAGTGTTCTTTGTACAGTACTTATTGAGAATTTTTAGAAACTTAACTGTGTACTTATATGATTATGTATTACATACAATTACTGGGCTATTTAAACAGTATTAAATAATCATAATTAATTCATAACAAATATTTGTTATTTTTAATAAGTGAACTACTACATGCGAACAGCAAATGGAAATGAGCCTATTTAAATAATAATAAACATTTACAATCTAGATCAATGCTTCCCAATGTTTTTTGTAGAAAAATATCATAAAAGTTCATAATAATTTCCTTAACATCCACACAAAAGAAGCAATAGTTTTATTTGAAAAATCTGAATGTTCTTCTACTAAACTCCGTGGAAGAATACAAATGGAATTACATGTGATTCTTCAATCCATTTAGGCTCCAGGAGGTCGCAATTAAATGGACACGAATACATAGATGACTGACCGGTTGGCGCAGTGGCAAGACACTTGCCTTCCGCGCCGCAGGTCGTGTTTTCGATTCTCATCCAAGACAAACATTTGTGTGCATGAACATGTCTGTTTGTCTTGAATCTGAATATAAAGACCAGCGGAGGACGGGCAGCAGCGTCCTTTTCTTAGTACGGTGGAATATGCTGTGATCGCCAATCCGCCTGCCAAGCGTGGCGATTATGGCACATTCCCCCCAATGCAGTTTCCTCTGCAGTCAATGGGGGAGGCCTATGTCCAGCAGTGCACGATCACAGGCTGAGGTGGTATACATAGATAATCCCGAAAAACATCAGTATTTTCCTCTCAGTCGGCAAATTAACATCTCTTAGAATTCGTGACTGATGGATCTTAATTTTAGAATTCTTCACTTTAATTAATTGTTTTTTTACGATTAGAATCGCGTACGTACAACGGGATAAAGGAAAATAAAATAAATTTTACTAATCTTTGGCAACCTGTGGTGATGTACATCTTACGTTGGAAAGCAATGACCTTGAAAAATTGCCACTGAATTATTTTCATGGAAACTAAGTCACTACTTTAAAATAAGTCTAGTAGAATTACAAAGCAAATCTGCGTTTTCAATGTTAATTACGTCTACGGGGCATCACAATACTTTAGTGCCTTCTACAATCGTAATGGAAGTGTAAATGATAGTAGCATCAGCTAGAATTAAAAGTCAAGTACATTGATTTACCTTTGCCATGTCTGTTATTGTGTTCGCATTATCCATCAACTTTCTTTGGTCCATCTTCACTTTTCGTAACCTGTTTAGAAATATTTATTAAAAAACATTATCATAAATAAAATTACATTATTAAATATTAGGTAAATCGAAAATATTTGATTAATACTTCACTTTGAAATCAACAAGAAGAACAAGAAAGTTAGTAAAAATTAATTTGAAATAACAAATTTATATAGCAAACATTGTTACTATATATTGCCCGATTAGCTACTGTTTCGTAAAATTAGTTAATTATTCTCGCTATCGAAGATATGAAACTATTACTAAGAGATGGGTCTGCTTACGAACTTACGCGTAAATGGCCAGTAGAAACTTTCTCTGGTGTGTCCTCACACGGCCAGGGTGAACTCTTTTAACGAGTCGTGTATGCTTGTATATTAGCCAAGTTT
Organism: Papilio alexanor hazarajatica; assembly: GCA_018246295.1. Classification (NCBI taxonomy): domain Eukaryota; kingdom Metazoa; phylum Arthropoda; class Insecta; order Lepidoptera; family Papilionidae; genus Papilio; species Papilio alexanor. The sequence continues at coordinate 17,721 of DWLR01000321.1, forward strand.
CTCTCAACACATTTGCGGCTGCGTTTTTCAGCTGAAATTTTATAAGCATATTGATGGATATATTATCATTTTTTAAGCTCATAAATTGTTACTTTTGTATATATTAGTTTATTTTATTCTCCATATCACACAATAGCATTAGTATATTTAGATACAAGATTTTCTATATTCCTATTCTATTCTAAGTATATTATATTTCCTATTTGTTCTTCACTGAAATTAGCCTATATAAACAATTAGCTAGTTTATTAAAATTATGTAATATAATAATATAATTTAAAAACATTTTTTTTTGTTTTATGTTTATGCCAAGCGTCGAATTGTATACTTTTTTTCGTTTTCATTAAATGTTATAGACAAAATTTGGGCCGCTTAATGTAAGCAAATTGTCGAAAGTTTAATGGTTAATTTGTATTTGTATTTCCGTTCGCAGGCTTCCTTACCTTTTCTCGGCCTGCCGTTCAAGAGGCCCTTACCTTTTTGGTGAGTTGAGTTTCCATCATGAAGTTATGTACGTGTTTCTCCGCTCTAGTTAATTCTAACTTTCTCGAGGCAACGGTCACTAACAATGCTGTACATCCAGCCCCCTGTTAATTAGATCAATAACAATTGTGATGAACCGATTTCGATGGAATACTTACTCTTTTAGTAAGTTGTGTATCCATCATGAAGTTATGAACGTGCTTCTCAGCTCTAGTTAATTCTAACTTCCTTGAAACAACCGCGACTAATAACGCGGTGCATCCAGCCCCCTGTTAAGTGAACACCGTAATGTAAAATGGAAGCGGTCGTGGAAAGCATTCGATATTTTACATTCCTCAAAAAAATGCGTATCAAAGGCTATCAACTAAAATTTAAAAATATTAAAAGAGCTATGTGCTACACATTAGCTGAATACTTATTAGTTTTTTTTATTTTATTTATGGCAACAGAATTTAATTCATACAAAAAATCAAAAACGAAATAGATTGTTAATATTAAATAGTACTTACCGAAATTTATCAGTGCCTTTATTAGGTCATGTATTAAAAATGTTTTTATAATATTTGATTTTTTGTATCAATCGTCTATTATCCAAATAGCAATTTTAATATCTAATTAATTTTATTTCACACACTCGGCAGCTCCAATATTTAAAACTAATTTCAATTAGGACAATGGGACAGAGCTAAAATTTCGTTGCCAATCTTTACACAGACGAGAAAATAATGTTTCACATAATAAAATTTAGAAAGTAGAAGAAGTAAACAATCTCAAGGGGAATTCACATTTTTTAATGTTTCAAACAGAAATTATCTAATCTTTGTAACAAACAATCCATCGAGTGCTATTTAATCTAAATTGTGCATACTTCATTTTATATAAATTGTTATTTATTGTAAACATTTAGCTTAATTTAATTTTACACAACCACTAATTAAGGTGCAATGAAGACGTTTAAATTTTTTTTTTGTCTAAAAAACTGGAGGAAAAGTGAGCCATTTTAGAAAAATCAATGTATAATAGTGCAGTCGGTGAAATATTAAGATTGTGAATAGAAAATCTACAAATAGAAAGAAGATTCGAAGCATTCCATACTACAAAATATAAGTCATCTAATTAGCTGGCTTTAACAGGGAAATGGACGTAATTGTTTTTTTCGATACAAACTCACTTCGTGATGTAAATTGAAATATCATTAAACACATTTATTTATTTAATAGTAAAGTGAACACAAATTTGCTTGTATATATAAATAAAAACAATTATAATATATACCTTCAGACATTGTGAAAGCAAAGGCTTTGTAAAATGACATTGATATGCATATAAATATTTGGTGTAGATACATTTATACATTTAAACATCCAACACTTTATAAATTTTATATAACCATCCCTTACTAGTTGTGTTTTCAATCCAGTGTCGTGTGTTATGTATGTCACTTTCCGTTATTTGTATTGACTGACACGTTGTACTTAATATAATGTTTTACATTATTATTATAATATTATAATATTGAGATATAAATATTTTAAGTGCTAAACATAAAATTAGTTTCAGTATTTAATACTAAATGAAAATTGAAGAAAATTTGTCAGTCAACACTAATAACTTTTTTCAACACAAACTTACCATAATACCGGTGCTTACGGCGATACCTCTGCCGCAATATGTATTTGGCACAATGTCTCCAAAACCAACGGAGAGAAATGTTATTGCAATAAGCCACATCGCATTGAGTAGATTAGCGTGTTCTTCATCGTGAAACCTGAATGGTTAATAAATTGTATCTCTTGACTACTTGTACCCGTAAATAAAGTCGAAAACCACAAGTGAGTTAATGCAATAGACTGAACTGTCCTGAATACAAGAACTGTCCACTCAGTAGCTGAATCAAAAAATAAATAAAAAATGACAGATAATAAAAAAAATGATAGAGATTTTAAAGAGTTTGACTTTGATCCAGAAAGTATTTTTCTCCTAGTTGAAGTGTTATTTATTATATGCATAAAATGGCTCACCTTTACCAACCTATATTGAAAGAAATGAAAGAGATAATCACAACATTAATGAAAGTCAACTTATATTTGCCACGACTTAAATAACAGATAACGATCAACTTATCAATGTATACCAAGAAGAAGGAAATGAACCACAATAGCCGTCTATAGTTTATACATACCACCATGCCGCAGGTGAGAGTAATGCCGCGGCCGCAGTAAGTGTTGGGGACAATGTCACCATAGCCGACACAGAGGAACGTAATAGCAGTCAGCCACATTGAATTTAGCAAATTTGCATGGTCTTCATCGTGGAACCTGAGAGCCAAAATGCCCGACAAGAACCACACAATAACCGACACTGATAGCATGTTCAAGTTAAATTATTTTCAATTTTCATGATAATAAAATAATTTGCAATCTTGTAGGGAAATTTATTTTCCTTAATTTTATAACAGGATCGAGTGATAAAATTGATAAAGCAACATCTATTTTGAATAACAGATCAGCTTATCTAGTCAATGAATTTCATCAAATTTCTTACAACACATAAACGCTAGATTTTGAAAACAATACAAATACGTGCAATCTAAACACTTAATATAATCAAATATACATTGGCCATGCGCGAACTTTCGTACTGGATAAACACAGGCTAATAAACACACAGATAATCAACATTAAGGTGATAGACACGCAGCAAGAAGAAAATACGTAAGGTAATAAATATTAGAAAGCCCTGTATACGGGGTACAAATGGAAGTATGTTGATGGGACGATGTGCGGTGAGTGATAATAAAAAAACGGTTGAAATCTGGAACCATTTTAAAACCTTGAGCCATTTTGTGCGTATACTAGTATTGTATATTGTGTTATAATAATTAATTTATTCATATCATCTGAAGATTTTACATATTTGTTCTTTTATTTGTTATTCATTTAAAAGTAGTTTAGTTTGAAAAAAATTACTTCGTATTATTAGCAGTATGCATAATTTTCCTTTATTCCTCTATTATACAATTTGATTTATATTATACAGATATTGTTAAAGTTTAAACATTTGTGTAAAATACTCCTATGTTTGAAATATATACTAGTCAAAGTCAAACTCTTAAATTTATTGTAATAATAATGGTCGTGAACAAAGAATAACATTAATTTGTATTGTACCAATAACATCTACTACACGAAATAAAAACAAAAATAAACAAGACAACACTGTACTGAAGCGGTTGCATATCTGTGGAGGCAGTAAGAGAACATTTATAAATAAATACTTTGATCTCATAGTAACGAAATAATTAACTAAACGAACGAAAACCAAAGCTTAGCTAAGAAAACCTTTAACAGAGTACTCGTAAGTAGCTTTAAATATAACAGCAAAACTAATAAAAACAACAATGTTATGATTTTTTTTTTAATTCAAGAATATGTTGATTTTACTAATATACATTGTTTGATTTTTTATATTGATTTAATTTCTTAGCATTTGTGACTGGGATCTTTGTCATATTTTAATAAATCTTTTGAAACATACTATAGCTGTTTAGTGACAATAAGCGTTAACAATACCAACCTTTCGCACTGTCGCAACGTCCAGCTTGCTATTATCCATAAAGACACCATGAACACTAATAGTACTGTACCAGGGCAAATTGTCATAAGAGTTTTCAGCACAAACCTGTAAAGTAATAATAAAACACTGGACTCCTTTTTGAAATATTCAGTATTCGAAAAATTACAGATATCGTTTTGCGTAACATTTTGCGTAAATCGTTTCGTAATGCGTAAATCATAATCGTTTTGCGTAAAAGTAACATTTTGCTTTATTTTCAGTGGTTGATAAATTCAAACCCAAAAGATGTCGATTAGTTTGATTTTTTCAGTGAAATTCTATAAAATTTTGTATACATTAAATTTAAAAATAAAAACCGTATCTTACTAAAACATAAACCTAAATTATTAGTGTGTTTTCGAAATAGACAAAGTACATATATAATAATTTTTTAATTTTTTTTATATGACAAGGGCGCAAACGAGCAATGGGTCGCCCAATAACAAGCGATCACCGCCGCCCATGGACATTCACAACACCAGAGGAACCACGAATGCGTTGCCGGCCTTTGAGGCAAAGATACGCTCTCTTCTTGAAGGACTCCAAGTCGAATTGGTTTAGAAATACCGCTGAAAACAGATCATTCCACAAAGCGGCTGTGCGAGGCAGGAAGTTTCGCGAGAACCGTACGGTGGTCAACCATCAAGGTGATGTGCACTATTTAGCACTCTGTCGAGTCGTACGATGACGAAACTCCGCGGCAGGAATTGTTCGAAACAATTCTTCAGAACACTCCCCATAATAAATACGATAAAATATGCAAAGGGAACTGATGTCCCTTCGCAAGGCCAAAGGGCCAAGCCGATCAGTAAGAGCTCGGTCGTTGACCAGTCGCTCTCCGTTGTATGCGATCAAATGGAAGAAGCTGATATTGTGGGGCTCCAGCCCAGAGATGCGAGCAGTATTCCAGTATTCCATTACTTACTTTATATTATTGACAAACTGCAAACCAAACTAATAGAAAATAGCAGTGTTTTCCAACTTTAGAAGTACGTATTAATGCCTCTTTAAAAATCATAACTACTTTAAATGCTACTTTCGTATAATTGAAATTTATAATCTATAGCCGGGATTATTGCAGTACCCGAAGCTTTAATTCTTTAGATTTTTATCAATGATGTGTATCAAATGAATCCGTACGGATCAAAATTTTAGCAAACGATTGTATGTAGGTGCCTAATAAGTACGCAGCCTTTTACAAAAGGAATCAAACACAACTCCAGTCTCGTGTTATCATCGCTTGATGTCGTGTTCTTAAAAATTTTAAAACTTTTGTATCTTATCATTACTTATATTATTTGGTTGTAATTCATATTTATGAGGTCTGTGAATCTATAGTGAAAATACTACGGTACTTCACGACAGTTAAAAAGGTAAAATTAAAATCTTTATAAAGACATAATCAGTTAAAAATTAAAATCTTACCTAGTATTAAAATTAATCCTATTTAAGGCTCCTATACTTCGTGAAGAAGCGTCAGTGAACAATTTACTATGAAGAAGCATGACCCTGCATATTAGGTAGAGACGAAAGAACATAGGCAAGGATAGAGTAACGTCATAAGGGACCTGAAAATATAAGAGACATTCATGAGTATAATAAACCTAAAGTATTTTTTAACAATTTTTGTTAGGACTTATTTTTTTGAAATTGACACATTTGCTAAAGTTTTATTATAATATTCCTAATAAGTAATTATTGTGTTCGACTTTCTTTTCTATTGATAGTTGTTTGTGTTACTTTTTATTAAATCTTATTTAATCTTTTAGAATTAGGCTAATGTAGTATTATCGTATTTCTTTTTAATCTTATGACAGCAATTTCAATGTTGGTAAACATAGAACGTCACAAATTGTGCTTAGAAAACGATAGAGGGTTAACAAGTGTTGGCAATGTGTTGTTATTATTCTTTTTCGACATACGTGCTGGTTAAATCATGTTTAAAAAATTTTAACTATTGAAAAATTAAACATTTTTTTTGTCTGATTATATCCTGCATATCGTCAATCATATCGTACTATCCGGAATTTACACTTGCAAGTAAGAGACTTAAACCGATTTAAGCCAACTTACCTTTTTCAAAATTGTTTAGTTTGGCCGCTAGAACATTAAGGATAACTTCTAAAATTTATAAATAACTTGAAAAGTCTTCGATAGATTTTATTCATATTTCAATCCACGTGTTAGCACTAATAAACTATATTTCATTGTGAAATCAAATTTAATTATAAATTAGCAAGAACCACTAAACCGGATACAAGAAATTGTCTACCCATATTTTTACAGTCATCCGTGTATACACGCCAATAAAATACTGCCAGTTTGTTTTCCTGAATCAGTTCTCTTGCAAAAATTGGATTTTGCAAACGACTACTTAAAAATATTTGCTAATTCCTAGGCGTCTGAGTAAGTGATTACATGATAACGTTATAAAATGTTCATTAAATTTCGGCCTCTCACTTTTTTCTATTTTTTATTCCTAGACGCCATATCAATGATTACAAATTAACACGAATAAAATAAACATGAAGTTTTGCCTGCGATATAGGCACCTAGGGAAATTTTAGTGAACAGTTATCATTTTAATTGTATGTATTTGGTTTTAATTTATTGTTAGGGATGGCCTCATTTGATAGACTCAGATTTCTGTGCAATTATGATACGTTCTTTGATAAGGCTATTTTTGTTTTTAAACTTTAGTTACGTGCCTAAATCACAGGCAAAATTTAATGTAAATTTAATTCGTTTTAACTTACAAACACTAATACAGCCACCTAGGGATAGAAATTAGGTATATTTGTTTTATGATTAAATAAATGAAATGTTTAATTTTTTCAACAGACGTGTGGAGTAAGACAGCGTATTAAGTGTGGTAGAAGATGGTATCATTAACAATATATTACAATACAATCTTTGATTAATAACAATTATAATTTAAAAAATATATTGAAAATGAATACAATCATCCATTTCATGTTACAAACAGTCACTTGATATAATTCAAACATTGAATATTTTGGTTAGGTTAAATGTAATGTGAATGAACATGAACAAACAGACATTCAAGGAAACCAGACATGCGTGATATACATACACTTAATGACATCACTCAAGTTTTTGTTACTAACAACATTATTATATACAGACCTGAATTTGCTTATACATTGTTTCCTATGAAAAAAAATTAAAAATTATTTGAAAAATAAATAGTATAAAATATAAGGTGAGTAAATAATTTTACAAAATTGATAATGTGTTGACCCAAGTGACCCTTCTGGGTCTTCGCGTAAAACGCGTATGAGTGCGATTGTGTAATGAATGTATATCCTTTCCACTGTAACCCCTGTAGCTTAAACAATTCCGGCAATTTTAAAGAGTGGTTTATTATTCGAGTCGTAATCTTCCTCGGTGTATCAAAGTTAATATGAAGATGTTTTTAATCAACTATTACTTGTTTCTTAAATGTATGTAATAAATTATATACATTTAAAACTAAAGGTCAAAAGATTAACAATTTATACTTACAACTTCAACACCAATAACACCGCCTTTGTTGGCCAGTTTGGTGGTCCACGTGAAGGTGTACTGTCCCGGGACCGGGTGAACGGCACATATCGCCAGTTCCAACGCAATCTGTGCTATTCGCTGCCAAGTCATTGCTATCCGCCAGTCGTCGGCGCAGTTGTCGATCATAAATAACTGGAAACGTAACACAATCATATGTTTTGCATGTTGCCATTCTTTGCAACATTAACACGCTACGCAGATAGGCAGTTTTTGCACAAAACCGAGATCGAATGTTTATTTCTGACCAGAAAATACCATACAAAATATACATACCAATATTACCATAACAATAAAATTACGACCGTAGTGATAACAACGATCTTAAATATGGCAGTCCAATCACCAGTCTATCTTTTGTAAAAATATACGTTCATTTAATTTAATAAATAAATTCAATTTGGTTACATGAATAAATAATAAAGATGTATATTTCATTTATTTAATATTATTTATTTATAGTATACTAATACGGATTTCACTCAATTTCATAACACAAATCGTTTTAGTTTTCCTTTCTTCGATCTCTTTCTAAATAGTATTTAATCACAATTACATCTCTTACATTAAATCTTATTGCATTAACTTTACATAATTTAATTTATTTTAAAGTAAATAACGGTTTTGTTCAAATCTCATTTTGTATTCATTGCCCACAAAAGTTGGTTGCCATATTGGGTAACCATTATCTACAAATTAGGCCACCCAAGTACTGGCAAGTATTGGCGTAAATATCCGTAAGATAAATTCCATAATCATAGGTTTCAACAATAGAAATTGAAATTATAAGTTTTCCTATTTAAACACTTAGTGCTTTCAATTTTTAGAATGTAGACAAAAAAAATTCTAGAGACGACTTGAAAAAGAGCAATCATTGTTTAAATTCTTAAAGTACAATGAGCTGCTGATATTTTTGTACTATAAAAATCATACAAATATGCCAAAAAAAGTTAAAAATAATTGGTAATTTAAGCACTTTACCGTAAAAACCTTAATTCGAGTACTTAAATGTTCCTAACGAAGGGAATAAAAATTTAAACGAAGACGCAGTAGCGAGGCTTCATCAAATATTTAACGGAACTGTTATCTCAATTCGACTGCAAACGTTATGGAAAAAAGGCGATGAATTTTATATAGGCTCGTACTGTGTTGATTTTGGGGAAACTCCGTTTGTTGATCAGTGGAAAATCTCAGCTTTTTAACATATCAGAAAGGCGACTTAAGTTGTACTTAGGTGTTCACTAAAATAGGAAATCTATCGGCATCCAACTACCTTAAACCATTCAGCAATTTTTGGTGGAATTTTTAGTTGTTGTCTATATGAGCCGTTATGTGATGATTTTGCTTAAAATAGGAAAATGCATATTATATAATACTGTTTGCTTTATATCATAGAAAGCTTATATTTATGTAAATATTACTACTGAACCCGATATGCGTTGCATTGCTACATAAAGTGTATATTATATATTTGGTGCAAAAACCCTCGCAGGCGTCCATAGAACACCCTAAAAAGCGTCATCACAAGCTGATCAAAAGTTTAAGAATGCATAGAGGTCAAACATAAAAACATTGTTTTTTTATCTATTTATTAATTACTACTTACCTGTACTTCTAGCGCATGATAAGCAACGATTAGGCCGAGTAAGATCACAGTAGACATCGATATTAGTGTTTTTAACGCTTGCGAGTAAATTGACGCCTGAAATAAACGTTTATACACAGCATTAGTTCTCCACATCAATTTTCTATGATAATAATGAAGAACATTTACACAAATACCTTGGTATAAACACCGGCACTGGAAAGTTCGTTCTCTATCACCATAATTATAATGCCAAACATTCCCATTACGAGGGCGTAGTCACTTATTCGTTTTCGTTTTTCGAATAATGCCTTTCGTCTACCTAACCTGAAAAAGTAACAAATATACTAAGTTGAGGGTAGCTAAGTAATATTTTCTTTTGGGTTATTTTCATTAAGAAATGTTTTAGAAGGAGTAACATTTGATTAGAAACTGAATCCTCGGTTATGTAAATATTTTATAAACATGCTTCTATCATTTTGACTTATAATTTACGGTACATGTGATACAAACATACATTTACGGTACGGTACACGAGATACAAACAATCAATAAAAACGAAAGCATCTAAAAATTGTTTGCCTTCTTCTTGATGCAACAGTAATAAAGATTTGATGACTTAAAACTCCACTATTTCATGTTTTAATATCCTACCTAAAATGATCAGGTTAAAAAATGATTTTGTTAAAAAAAAACGCCACCTAGTTAAAAACTGAAAAACTAATTTACTTAACTAGATATTTTTTGGCTTGTAAATTATTTTACATGATTTTGGAAATGTGATTTCATGCATAAAATCGTGCATTTATTTAATTTATAAAGGCTTGCTAACATTGCTTACTGTGTCAAATATACAGCAATTGTAGTGCAGTGGGTAATATTCATTAAATTTTTATCACGTACTGCAAGCAATTTCCACGAAGAAAGAAATAGTCGACAAATCGCTTGTACATTAAACTTTCAAGATCGATGCGGTCCGATAAAAGCTATATCCGTTTGGTCAAGGTTGAAAATGTACCAACGTTTAGAAAATACAATTCAGTCAATGTTTTCTACAAATGTTTGACTTAGCCACGATAACAGAGTAATCATTTTGATTTCTTCTTTTATTTTTTAGTTTCATTTTTTGATACACGTACATTTTAAATAAAAATAACAACAATAATAAACAATAATTGTGTTTCCTTTTGGTCATTTATTTCATTTATTTAAACATATATATATATATATATATATA
>DWLR01000322.1:0-28169 GCA_018246295.1 Papilio alexanor hazarajatica
AGTTGTCTGTGTTTCATAGCTATGTTAAATGTTTCCTCTGCGGACATCCAATGTAAGTCTTCACTGGAATGTTCAATTTCAAATGTATTTTATTAGTCTTAGCGCTGAATTTATATAGACGAACGTGGAAATTCCACATCAGCACGTTCAGTTCATGGAAATCGTCTAAATTTGATCCCTTTCTAACACGAGTTTCGCGTCCAGGTAGGTATACGAATAATGTATACACAGCGTTTTTAACGTTTCAATTTTATTAATTTGCTTTAAATTTTTGCTAGAGTCTTTAAAACATCAATTAGATAGACAGAATCACTTAAAATAAACACTGACAAAATAGTTAGATATAGTGTAGTAAATAAAACGTCATATGGATTGCAAACATTGTAAAGTCACGATTTGGGAAACTTGGAGATTCGAGTCACAATGGGGAACATAATAAAGCCAGGAGCCGACTGGATATATTGCCGCCGATAAAAACGTATCCATCCCGATATGCCTGCACTAAATCACCACTTAATAGTCGAGGAGGCCGTAAATATGTCAACATACGCCAATATCTAAGGATATACAGGGAGATTTTTTTTCTTCGAACTGCACTCTGTCAGGATTTGTCGTGCCGTTTCTTTTTCTACGGCAATTATCTCATCGAATTGTATCAATCTTATAATGTTAAATATACTTTATTTTTGAGTTTTAGTAAAACGGTGTTTATTTCTAAGAATTTCATTAGTTTTTATTACTTATAGAGTTATTTCCTTACACATATTTTAAAGAGGTTATTGAAATATGAAGTATAAACTAGTATTTGACAGAATTAAGCATCATGTTTTTTAAATTCCTCGATTTTATTTACTCATCATTCCTTAATTCATCTTCCTGCCTTTTTCCTATCTACGTTGGGTCAGCGCAGTGAATACTACTCTTCCGTATGTGCAGGACTCTACTATAGTTCATACTGTAACTTGTTTTGGCGATAGATTTTACGGCCTGCCGCCAAACCTCCTCGGGAATCCACTTCCCCTTCTCGTCCATTACTTATTAGAAAATGGGACTAGGTCTTCGCCACCTCACTCATCACACGCAACTTAGAATACTTCTACTTCACGTCTTTCTTGTGTGAGGTATTTTACCGGTCAATTGTACAACAGATGTTATTGGGGATTCTACCACTGTATGTGTGTGTGTGTGTGTGTGTGTGTGTGTGTGTGTGTGTGCATGTATGTATATATGTATATTAATATCTTCATAAAAGAAACACCAGTCTCAAATATTTCGTTTATCATGATTTATGCTGGCTCAATCCCGTAGGTTCAACCCTTTATTTGTGTAACAAGAGAATCAGGGTCGACAGTTTGGAATACGTTAATTCTTCAAGCTTAATCTCAAGGCGTTTGCTGTGTATTTGATGACGCAATCAAGGCTATTATTTTAATGCGGAAAGACCGCAGAAATGAGCCTTCTGAAATATACAGTTACTGGAAATGTCATAACAAATATGTCTAGTGCTTGAAAATAAAAAAATGTAACGTGACGCACTTTGGCTGGAATTTCAACACAATTATTAATTAATTAACAATTATTAATAAAACAAGTAGATGTTAGGTATAAATAATTGTATACAGCTATTTATTAATATAGTGCAAAACTATATATTCCTGCCTAGTCCTGCACGTGATGGACATATATAGTATATATATAGGTGATACTTCATCTGACACATTATTTATATATTAAGAAGATTAGATAAATGTTACCTGGAATGTAATAAACATCCAGGTAAGATTTACGACGAAGATGTGACTGCATCTCCACAACTTGTGTCCATCACGAATTGCTGCTGGTAACCCATCCAGCAACATAATTATCGGCGTCGAAGGGCTAAAATCTAACACTATTGAGGCCACTACAGCGCACGCGGCATCGCTTGTAGCGGCTAATGCCTTAATCTTGAAGCGATGGACTGACTGCGATAGAATATGGTAGATAAGACAAATATGATACGAAGAAGCAGACTTTCTGCGATTTCTTTAGTATTTGTGTCATGCTCGGTTTCTGAAAGGTCAATCAATTAATTACAATTAATCTCTAGTTAAATTTTCATATAATTTGGGTTGCTAAGATGCCTGCTTGCAATTGATCTGTAAGAGATTTACCGTATCGATCATTTGATTAGTCAATTTTGACAGGAGTGTTAGTTGAATTACAATTTGACAAGTCTTATCAGATACTGGGAGTTGATATCATAGATGATATCTTTTTTTAACGTGCCACTCCAGCGAAGCGACTCCGATTAGCGAAGGTTGGCAACCTTCGCTAGTCGGAGTGAGTCATCTCAGTCAGCAGATGATATTGCAGATGGGAACATCTGTTCAACAAGCAGCTCACTTGTTCATTGCCTTAGCCCAGCTAGGCTTTAGAAATTGTAATTTAATTACCTTGAAATTAATTCATTGGTTTAACACAATTTATTTTAAATTAGTGAAAAAAAAATTGTTGAATATTTATTATTAGCATTACATCAACGTAAACTGGGTACAACAACATATGTATATATTGACAGTTTCAATATTTTCAAAGATACAAGATACTAGACGCTTAAAACTATATAACGTATACAACACGAACAGAATATTTGTATGTTCTACTGGAACAATTTAGTATTCCTCCGGCATATCCATATTTTTCTAATACCTCCAACATCACCTTCAAGGTATCCCCCCAAGCTATAACTCTTAACGGCAGTGCCCCGTCGACGCGCTGAGGAATTATTATTATGCGAATAAATACTCAGAATGTCACGACTAAATGTCTCCCCCCTCTGCCCCTCTACCCCGTCGTCGTAATCCAGGGGGTAGGTAGGGGGGAGCCGAGACAAATGCCGTTCGATTCGGTGGAATGCTCCCGTAATAGTTTTAAAGTGGAGACGCTCTACTCTGGAGTCTGTTTCGTAGCTTTTTTCTTTCGATACTATTACCATTCCATTCGTTTTTATATTTCAAATTAAAACACGTGTTTCTTTCTAATGATATTGATATTTCTTGTTTCTGAAATAATTCGTCTGCTTCTTATGGGGTAGATTGAATCTATGGAATTTAGTTGTCCACCGTACGCTTACCTTTCACCGACTTATCTTTTTATATGAAAACATACTGCTGCACGAAAAATATTAATAATAAAAGGCAATTTTAGTATCTTATATTTTAAACTTCAAAAGTACTACAGTAAAAGAGCAGAAGTAGTATAAAACTAAAGTACAATAACCATGTGGGCGTAGAAACCTGGCAAAATCTAAGCATATACTCATAATTGATCTCATAATTGCTGGCACAAAAATGGCACAAAATACGCTATTACATTGTATTTCATTCAATATAGAGACTGTTGCAGATCTCGTTTTCCATAGTTACTGATAATAACATTTTAAATTGCAATTTACTAAGTGCAATTTTACGAGTATATAATCATACTAGCGGACCCAGCATGTCTGTCTTGCACAAAAAGTGAAAATAAAAAATTCTAGATCCCGCCACCTACCTCATTGTGAATCTAAACTATCCCGGTAACCACTCAAACACACGAAACAAAATTCATAAAAATCACACACGCACAGATCGAATATAATTTATATGTAAAAATATAATATAATAATGTATTCTGGGACATTATTCACACACGGCCAAACTAAGCAGAGCTTGTGCTATGGAAATCAGGTGACTGATACACTACATGTATTAATAATTTTCTTTTGTAAATACACACATATATAGATAATTACACCCAGACACAAGACAAACAGTCGTGCACACAAATGTGTGTCCTGGATGAGAATCGAACCCACGACCTGCAGCGTGAGAGGCAAGTTTCTTTACCACTGCGCCAACCGGTCAGTCAATATATAAATACAATTATAAATAAAGCTAGTGTAATAATATTTCATTTGTACGCTTATTACAAGAGATTATTACTACAAAGATAAGGCAGGAGGTCTGGCGAAGGTGTTTCCATGGTCATTCAGTATAACTTACTTATCTCTCGAGCCATTGCAAATCTTCGTGACGCCGCTGCGGGCTCCGGACTAACGATAAAACGGATGCGGTATGGTATAAATAAGTATAAAATTTTTATAACGCATAAGTTAGCGGACCTTTTCTAATACAAGTGACAGCCCCCTGCCGTTACAATCAGAGTCTGCCATTTACTTCGTAAGATGTGTACATCTTACGAATGTCTGGCGAATGTCTGCCTAAATGGCAGACCATACATTCGCCAACATACACAGAATCTAAGCGCGGACAAACTAAACTTGTTTATAGTGCGCCTTACTATAATTATTCTGTGCTACATTTGTTCCACGGATATGAAGATAGCTTTTAAGTTATCAATTCCGAATTGAATGGATACTGGGTATTTATATATCTCTTCAATGCCTCCTCCACGGCGTTCGTGGTTTCACGTCGGTCTGACGAGCCAGCGACTGTAGCGTAACGTCTTGTTTAAATCAAGCGGGAATGATGGCAATAACAGTTAGCAGAGAAGTTACGGCTGGAGTCGAGATAATGGCGCGGTTGGGAAGATTTCGCCTAAGTAATTGCTAATTTCGCCGCCGAGCTGCGGCGGGGCTCGATAATTGTTTGTTTTTATATTTAAATATATACACAACGCGCTTCGCTTTGCTCCTGCCGCTGCAGAACCCTCGTAATGACTAGCACGGTTAGAAATGATGGTGTATTTGTACTCTTTGGTACATTGCGCATATCAAAACAAATATGCCAGTGAAGAAAATTATTTTTGAATATCATGAAAAAGGAGATAAACTAAATTGTTTGTGTAAATAAGAATGATTATAACTTTTGCTTTCGGGTTAAACTAGGAAGAGTCAACTTGAGAGTTTGGATAGTGGTAGAGCCCACAACAGTAAAATATGTTGCCAAATGGCCTGACTCGATCGGTAAAATACCATGACCTCACAATTTTTTTTTTTCGTAGAATAAGGTAGGCGAACGAGCAGCGGATCGCTTAACATCAAGTGAACCGACGCCCATGGACATTCGCAACACCAGAGAAACTTGTACGTCTTCATCAGACCAGAGGAACTTGTAGTTCCTCTGGTCTGGCTGACTTAGGAGTCGTATTGGTTTGGAAATACCGCTGGGGACAAATCATTCTACAACGCGACTGGGCGAGTCAGGTTAGGTGTTTCGTCTTACGAGTGAGGTGCCGAAGACCTAATTCTAGTTTTCTTCGTCCTACACTTTTCTTATTAGGTATGAGGGGAAGGGGAAATAGAGTTTACGGGGGGATGGATAGAAAAAGGAAATATCCTTTTGTTTGATTATCCACTCCTCTGTTCATTAAAATTACCTATTAGCTTGTTGCAGATGGGTAGCGGTTACTTAATATTAGGTGACCCTGGTGATTTCTATTATCATCATTGATTTGTACAAAATAAAGTGACTCCTTGTTGTCAGTAACTCCTTATATAATAAGGTAAGCTTTTAAATTGTACGAACACACGACATCGAGCCAGATAACATACGACACTCCGCACACGAATGTAGGCACGCTCACCTAAATTTCTGTATTTTATTTGCCCGCCTGACGACGCTTTGTTATTTATGAATAAACATGTCATGCATAAATTTGAGTCACTAGCATAGAAGTATCTAAGCGTGTGTTTAACCGACTTCAAGGAAATGTTATTAATTTTCTGGTGTTTTTTTTTTATTTCTGTTACCTCAGTACTTCGCATCAATCGCAACTGGGTCCCATTAAATTTTGAATAGCACTGAACCTTCGAAACCCATTCGAAGACTTAACGAAAATTGATACATTAGTAGACTTAAGCCTTGTTTCGGTATAATGGATTTGTAAAGAGAAGTCATGGCACTTCTCTGTAAATGACTTTTAAATAAAACTAGATGTTGTCCGCTGCTCCGGACTCGTTCGTTTCTTATTTTCCTCGCTGATTTTTTTTATTGTAATTTAATTTAAGTGTATAGTAATATCGATAATACATGTGTCAAAAATTTGATATTGTCTACATTAGTATGGCAACAGATATTGTAAATAAAGCTTTTTTGTATTTCTTTTATCTAAAGAGAGAAGAAATATAGAGATTTGAAGTTGGTTTTGTTTATGTTAAAAAAGTTAAAAAATTATTGAGTACTACCAAAAACATTCTTAACTATTTCTTATTTATTACCATGTTGACAAAATCTATACGTCTTGTGCGACATCTATTGTCAAGCTACGGTAACCTTTTGTTAGTTTCATAAAGTATTTATAGATGGCATTAATAGCTTACAATAGCTTAGTAAGTTCGTTTAAAAAGTATTTTAAGCATCTTAAATTTTACTGTTTTTTGTAACAAGCCTATTTCATTATAAGCATACTTTTGCTATTTTTAAGGAAGTAATAAAATGACTATTTCATTTGCGTTATATACTAGGGACTTGTAAAAAAAGTTACGACTTTCTTAACGTGATAACTTTGTAAATGAGAAACCTTCTCAAACATCTTAACATTACAATCGATGTGTCTCACTGCGGAAACGTACTGTTTCGCCAAGAATTCCATTACCGGAACAAACGCTCTCGAGCGCTTCACATGCTAGATACAAATAAACAAGCCGACCTCTCGACAATATTAATGTAAGCCCGCATAAATCACCGCACATGCTAAACTTAGATAGACACATCGGGACGAGCGACTACTCAGCAGAGCCCTTATCACTGGCTACCCGGTTATTTACGGCTTGGCCTGAGTTATGGCCAATTTACAGGCAGTCATTAAGACCTTAATGGCCTCAAGGTGTCCGGATGAAAAGTTTTCGGATAACTTGGGCCCAGTCAGCTTTCAGTGGTCATGATGCATGGACGGTCTCATAGTAATTTGGAATTAATTAGGACCACCCTGCAGCTTTGCAATAAGGTTATTATTAGTCGGTGGGTTGTATATTCGAATCACATCATGTGCTTCTTTGCAATTTAGTCAATGGATTGGTCCTGATAAATGGCAAGAAATTTATCCACTACTTTACTCTTGTATCTTCTTTTTTCTCATAGTGTCATCATCTTTGGAAGTCGGCGATCATTCAGTCAACCCGAATACTGGATACCGCGGCTCTAAAAAGCTAACGGCTGCTCCTTCCAAACCAATGGCGTAGGTTCTTTAGCCAGGATAGTTGAACCTGAATTGATTTTTACTTGTACTATCAGTTTCAGAAGTTTTTAGAAACTTTTTTTTTGCACATTGAAAAGTGCACTTCTACAAATTATAGTTTTATGCAACTATTAAAATTCAATAGATTCTACTAAAAGGCGTGATGTATAATTTCTGCATGTCTCCATTTCTTTATAAAACTAAAAAAGAGGAGCAGGAAATTTACTTAACGATAAGTGAAGTGAAGTGAAGTGAAATAACAATGTGGTGTTAGATCTTGCAACTTAGCAATGTAGCGAAGAAGCGCATTTACTTTTCTCTCTTTGAGATACAGGACAGGATGCATCTATATATATACTAGCTCTGCACCCCATAATTCGGAAGTAGTTATGTTTGTCGGCGGAAATATGACGCCGCATATCCATACGGCAAAATAAATAGGCGCATAATGTATATATTTTTCTATATATACTTCAGAGTTATTTACTTTAGTACTCCATTGAATTTTACAAACAAATGAGAGAGAATTAAATTAGTTAAATAAAGCGTAAATACGGCAAAACATGAAAATCAACGTTCAGTGCTAATAACGGCGGGGACAATGGCGGCCGATTCAAAATGGCGACGCGGCAAAGCGTCGTTCATTATATTATCTGCTCAATAAAATCGGTGGCGTTCTAAATTTCCCAAAATTTATTTATTTATTGCTTTTATAATACGTCCGAGTATATATCACGGCGCTGTCATACTAGCGGGCGATAATGCAAAATTTGCGGCTTCAGTGTGCCGTGGAGTCGATCTTGTACCAAAAAAAATTTCTGCAGCCGCCTATATTTGTCAGCCGACTGTTTTAAACTTTTGATTCCATAATCTTTTAAACTTTGTCAACAAAATTGCCTATAAATTTGTATAAATCTTAGCTTTCCTAGGGATAAAAATTAATATAAAAGCTAAATAATCGGTTGCTTCAATGTCGGTTGTTATGGTAATGTTGACAATAAAACATCATCAATAAAAAATCAGGTAGGAAAATAAGAAACAAAACCGTGCAAAGCCGCGGACACTAGTGTTTCTTGTAGTCATTTATAGTACAGCAGTATCTATTACAAATCCATTGTATTTAAAAAGGGCTTGTCTTAAGTCTACCAATATGTTAATTTTCAGTATATCTTCGGAACCCACTTGTGAATGTCCCCTTTCTAGTAAAAGATTTTTTTTAAATCGGTTCGTAAATGACGAAAGTTCTGCAGTAACAAACAAAAAAAATATACAACCGAATTGAGAACCTCCTCCTTTTATGACGTAGGTTAAAATTGAGGAAGTATACTCTACATATCAACACTTCATATTTGTTCTTAGTTATTTCAGTTCATGACATTTCATTGATCACAACACCAAACTATGTTTCACACTACAATATCTAATAGGAATAAAAACGCCGGTTGTATTTAAATAGGTATTGCATATTGGGTAGACAAGTTGAGTCAGATACTGGTTTTTAATTAGGATTGTAAAGTGGAATAAACCTATAAATCTTAGTGCAACTATTAAGGTATTAATTTATGATTAATTTTCTATGTGGATGAAATCCTCAAGTTATTTTTTTATTTGCATTGAGCGTGGATTGAGCAGAATATTCAAATATCTGGGACTTACTCAAGTGACGGGCGTCATCTTGATTTACCCCATGATAAATATTTTTAAATAGGAGGCTCCATAGTTTCCGTGTGCCGGCAGCATCGAAGTGCTAGTAACGCGAGGCGTCACAATAATTCTCCTGTATGACAATGCTTTAATGCGCGTTTGATTCATCCCCGGCCGTTCACAAATGAGGTTATCATTTGCAGCGATGTCGTTATAATGAATTTTGCTATTGTCGAGCGGCCGGTCCACGGCCATAGCTTTATAGCTTTAACGATTCGCGTTTAAAGCGTTAACGATGACGCTATCGGGCGACCGTTTGACGTTGAAAGAGCTCGTCTGCTATTGTGCTATTTTCTAATGACGTCATGTTTTGCTTTGTTAAGGATTATTCTTTCGCGCATTAGAGGCTCAACTCTTGACTCTAAATCGCTTGGCAACATTCAAGGCGCCAGACCGAAAAATCGCTTTATATTTTGAGTCTTAAGACTCAAAAAGTTAGAAATGTAAAAAAGAAAGAGGTGTTACAAACGTTTTAGATTCAGGAAAGAAAAAAAATACGTTTTGAAATTTTGATGTCTCGAGATTAATATTTTTATAATAAAAAACTTATATATTTTATATACATAACTAAAATTCCATTAATGAATTTTCTAAGTGACATTTTACTTTACAAACCAAAGTTCGAGGGGCAATAATCACTACACTTGAATGTTGCGTGGGTAAAGTGTTGTATGAGGACGCTTCTATAGATCACTTATGGAGTCTATGAAGCGCATTCAAAACATTTTATAAGGTGCTGGACTATTTTTATAATAAAAGTGTATATACATCCATACATCAGGTAGAAGACAAATCAAATTTACCGTTTACCTTCGTGTATTCATCTGGTTCATTATTGTAAAATTTACAAAATAGCATTGCTAAGCTCGGTAAAAACCATGCGTTTGAACATAAAGACGTCAAACATCACGCTAAAATTAAAGTCCAAAAGCAAAATTAAAAAGGAACAAATTAACATTGGCGAAGCGTTCAAAAATAATTCAACTGCGAAACTTAATTCCGAATAATTAATTTACATTACACAACCCGTTAAGTCCCGTTGTTAACGACAATTAATACGCAACAAAAAACAATCATGCTCCGGTGGAAATTTCCATTCGAATAAAAGTCAATTACAGTCGCACACAACGGTTTTAAAATATCAAAAACAGCGTAAGCTTTTTGTTCTAGGCATAATTATGAAAATAATTACCGGCGGACAGACAAACGGGTATTTACGACCGCAATCAAACACAGTTGCACATTAAACGCGATTCATTATCAACAAAAATGAGTTTATATTTATTTGCGAACGCGACTGTACCGCACACGTCAGAACAAGCAGCACGGGCCGCATGTATCTGTCATTTGCCACAAAAACTAAATAAAACTGGTTGAAGTTGGCTTGCTGTTTTGACTGTTTTGACTGTTTTGACTATTTTTATTCTAATTACAAGCACAATATAAATACCGTAAACTAAACTATTATTAGGAACCTAGAAGCTCCAGGACCACTCAAAAGATAGCCATAAACTTAAGGTATTCTATGATTTTGCGTTGCAATTAATTATTGAGGTGCTGAAAGCCAAATTCTGATCCTCCCTACTTCCCATCCCTCCTACTTCTCGTTTCTGGTATCTGAATAGATAGGAAACAAATATAAAATATCGATGAGATATACCTTGTTGTTGCAAATATAAGCAGGGTTAACTGAAACTCAGGTGAACCTTACCTTTACGTTATTGAGTAGGACGGACCGGTCGGCGCAGTTTTCGCGCCGCAGGTCGTGGATTCGATCCCCACCCAAGACAAACATGTCTGTGTGCATAAACATGTCTGTTTGTCTTGTGTCTGGATGTAAAGACCACCGGAGGACGGGCAGCAGCGTCCTGTTCTTAATACGGTGGAACATACTGCGATCGCCAACCCGCCTGCCAAGCGTGGCGATTATGGCACATTTCCCCCAATGATGCGATCAATGAGGGAGGCCTGTGTCCAGCAGTGGACGATCATAGGCTTAGGTGGAATTGAGCAGTATTAGAACACATCTGTCAGACGTCAGTAATTCGCTCTCTTCGAGTAGATTGATAACTGTAATAACTGGATATATTTATTCACAGAGTAGCTAATTGTGTAGATATTCCAGACTAAGTATTTTGTGGTCACTTAGCACAATAATCAAAAGAATTTGCGTTGTTCATCTTAGGCTCATTAGGTGGTTTTGTTGTTGCCACAGTCACAAATGCCGAGGGGAGGTAAATGTGAATAAGGTGACAGTTGCATGGATACTAATTTATTGAGTTCTTAAATTATTATTTTTTTTACATTTTTAATATGCTGCCGTGGTGCCTTTTAAGATTTCACCTAGCTTCCGAAACTTCCTCTAATGTATCTTATCAGTTGAATTGAATTGGATAAATGGAGAAAGTATTATTTAACAAAAATTTCGGGTGATAATTTACGAAAATATTGGGGTGGTAAATTGCATCCTATACTCTTAGGCTTCGCAGAGCCTAAATTGTTAAGCGATTACCACATTGCTACATTGTCTACGTACGTAGAATAATTGTAGTTGCTGAAAAAAAAAGTGAATGGCCTGCTGGTTTCGATTATACATGAATAATTAAAAAAGCTTCTTTCATACTGCGTGCATTAATCCGTTTATAAGACATTATAATTTACAGAAAACATGAGAAAATAAAAACAGAAATCGTTCATTAATCACCATTAATTGTTTTTTTACTGACCCTATTTTGCTGTTGAACAATTAAACAAACGATCACAATGTGACGGCAGGTCTATACGTTCGGTGGCGGTAGTTGTGCTGGCAGGGTGCGTGCGGGGTGCGGGCTGGATGCGGGCGGGATGCGGGCGATGAGCGATTCATTCTCTCGATGACGAATTGTTCGGTCGGGATCTCACGCCGTCTATATGTAAACACCTCGACTATAATGTAGGGTAACCATACGGTGATTATTTATAAGAAAAGAATATTAACTAATTACTTGATATTTCAAACCTTTATATCTAATTAAAATAGACCTTATTTTATAGGGAGTTGAGGGATATATTGTCGTAAAATTTTTTTTTTAATTATTAATAGGTCTTCGATTTTAGTTAGCTTCCAATTAATTGGCCAAAGAAACTAATGAGGTATTCAGATTCCCAAAGTCGTAAATGTTTATGTCCTAATATATTCAAATAGCAATTATGAAAAAAGCTCTAAAGTAAAGAGTTATTATGATACAAATATAGAGCAACCGATGCACCGCCAACAGTATCCACCTGTACGCGAGTTATAATTAAATTTATGTACTTGAAAGTGCGCCGTGACGTCATTGCACCTGTGATTATAGGTGTGTAAAGTCGAATTTATGGGTTATATAAAATCCTTTTAAAACCTTTATTACTTCTGATATATATTAGGCGGAAAACAATTATGACTATACCACTTGTCGAGGCTTAAAAACAAAAAGACTTTTTTACGTGTGATAGCTGAAACTAGGTTGTAGTTGTCCGACAATTTGTAGCAGCATGGTAACCGTACTAGCGCGCACGTTTCTTGATTTAAGGCTCGTAACAAAATATGTACTGTTTTACGCCGAACCAACGACGGATTTATACGGACCAACAGTCAGCCCGGGCGTATTGTTGGCGCATAGCTCTTTACCACCCCAAATATTTACACTAATCTCGCTCCACACGAATATTGCTTTATGGGCAATATCGCGTCTGACTCAGAACTCGATTACTTATATGTTATGATAATGTTCAGAGTTTCTTGAATTATAAGAGATCGGTCGTAAATTGTCGAGTTTGTTTGGACCGGTCGCGGCCGATGGGTTTTATAATTTTCTCGAATCGTTCGCGATGACGGCCGAGCCGATAACTGTCAGACGAGACGAGTTATTGTGCTGAGCGAGATTTCTTAGGTTTGCCGGCAACAATTGATGTATCGCTTCGAATGCGCTATAATCGTTACCCCAAACGTTAAAGTTAATTTTAGTTCATGTGAGTTATTGAGATGGGATTCTGTATGTATAAACAGCAGCAGATCGGAATTTGTGCACTTACTTTATTTTTGTACGTGCGTAAAAGCTAAAAACATATCATTTTTCTTTTATCAGTTCTTAGTTTTGCATTGGAATAATGTTTAAGAAATTTATACAAACATCAAGATGTTATATACATTTGACTGATTTCATAACATCCCAAATTTGACAAAACTATCTTGGCTGAATATTGAAATTGTTAGTCACCTATTACAGTTGATATGTAGGCTGTCCATAAAATTTTATAAATAAGTATTTTAAATACAAGAATACAAGACAAATACAAGAACAGCTGCTTTTCCTATGCCACGTCGTTAGCGGTTTTTACATACAATCTCATCAGAATTAAGTCAATGCAGTGTTCATGTAACATTACGTGTAGAAGCGACAAACAAAAGTGCAGGTAAGATAGTGTTAAGCGTTGTATAATTCTAAGCGCATTCGAGCCAGCTAAAAACGTCCCCGACCGACTAAAACTTGCACCCCTGCACGCCGCGCCCCACACCGCTCACTTTACACGCTGAATTTAATATCCGTTGTATTTGTTCTGCTTAAACCTCTTATAATTCTGCCGGACACCGCACGCCGCTCGTAAAGAGGCAACACGCTTGCAGTTTTTGTGTCCTGAGCTTGTGGTCACCGCATAGTTAAGGGGTGGATACGACTTTAGCTTGCTGATAACTTCGTACGTATTAAACGAGTTGCAACAACGATTCCATGACTGTCAGTTGTTTTGTCAAAGATCATCTATGAATATCAGCTTATAGTTTTGAATTATATAAAAACGAGGTGTAATGACTGCGATGGTCTATAACGGTAATTTTTTTTTAAATAGTCTACTAACAATGTATTTAAAGCTACGTAAAATAACGTTCATCTAGATTACATATCTATATATCCAAAATACTTAAAATCAGATGGGTTGTCAGTTTTATTCATTTAAAAATATAAGTTGTGTCAAAAGTGTGTCATAAGAACATTCGACTGATATATGTTATTGGCTACTGACGCGAATAGCTTTTTAATAAACTTTATTCCCTGTTATAACAAATGTTCTAATACTCTCGACGGGCTTAATTAGCTGGCTGTTTTGATCAACAAAAAAATTACAACAAGTGGCATCTTGGCCTTAAGAAGCGAGCAGGTATTTAGCCCGCTATTTATAGAGGTGTGCTAAAGAGTGAGCTGGCTTCCCGATCTCGGTTCCTGATATTACGCGAATGTTAATACAAGCATTGTCCTAGTCCTAAAACTGCTGACTCTAAACATTGTCTAGGATTAACTATTACTAAGAATCTCACTTTGTTTTCATATAGTCTGTAAAACAATCTTGTTTAATGTAAAATGTGACCATACAGGTATATTAAGTTTATTATAACGAAGGCATAAAAAATTAAACTTTAAAGTACCATCACATTAAAATATGGTAAGTAATCCTAAGGTCTATACCCTTCTATGCTTTGATTTCTAGCCACCAAATGCCAACACATCTCTAATCTATTTTGTTTGTGATAACAGTCGTATTAATATGGATGATACGGAAAGCTCAAGAGTACATTGATTGAGGCTATTGTTAATGAAAATAGCTCTAAAGAACTTGACTTAATGGCAGTAATATTTAAGTTCATAGTTCTTGCCATAAATACAAGATGTGTTTTTGTGGCCCGACCAGTACTTAATCTATAATTTTTATTTAAATAATAAAATTAATGTACCAAATATAATAATTATACACATTTAATAGGTATCGAGATATTATAATCAAGATTATTTTTATTACGGGCATTATCTGAACTCTATCGTTCCATAATTCGGCACAGCTTAGTCCGGTGCATGCAAGCTCCAACACTCGACCAGGACCCGCATTGTCTCTGATGTACGCGACCGAACGCCGCCGAAGGCCGTAAACATCGCCTCGCAAAGACCTGCGCGCCCCGGCAGTACGGACAACAGCAAAACTGCATATTATGCTAAATTTGGTTACGTAACAAGTTAATGAGGAACGCACACTAAATGCTTAATATATAATTCGGACATATTTCGAATATCTTCATCTAGAACAAACGCAAAAAAAATATACTTCTACGCGTAAGCAAACTACCTACCTTTTTTGTTACCAGCTTTTGTAAGATGCTGTTGCGAAAAGATGACATCGAATGCTATGTTAGTATATCCCAGTAGTGTAAGAGACGTGAAACAATCTAATTTTTGTATTCCACTTAATAGGATGCGTTAATTCACTATCAGTCGAAAAGTAAGTTTTTTTTGCAGACGGTACTTTGAAGTTTCTACTATAAGAGACATTAAAGAGGTAGAAAGGTTAAATATGTCTAGTAAACTATTACTCAATCTGTTTAGAAGTCTATGAAGTTTGCAAAACTTGATTTTTCCTTTACGTTCCTTACCTGAAATTAGGTTATTCAATTCAACTATACATAAAACACCATCGTAACAATCTGACATGCAAGTCCACCTGACTTGTCGCGTTAGCACTGAATATAAGGCTCGTGGTGTGGCACAAGTTTCATGATTGTATAAAAATTTTTAAGAACTAATTAGTAAAAAAGAATAAGAAGCGGTTACCGTTCGTAGCAACAGTTTAACTCGACACCCTGTCCGTGGCGTCGGTCGTCCGCACAAAGCCAAAGCGATTACATAGAAAAACGCGAGAAACGCTTAAAAGGGGGGTCGAGTGCCGGAGGGGGCGAGAGGGGTGGAAATGCAAATATGAAATATGAAAATGAAGATGGCATGTAATAAAAGTGATATACTGGGCTCCGTAGAGCCATTCCGAGTCGGGGTAGCCGTGTCTCGTCAGTTTTATGCCGGGCCGTCTATCATCGGCCTGACAGTCTTCATGGTCGCCTCCTTGAGTGGGAGGAGAATCGGTGGGGGTAGCGGGCAGCGGGGAGAGGGATAGCACCCCAGATTTATTATTGCGATGTTGACGCGCGATGTTTTATATTCGGGTTTGCCCCGGCGTAAGGTTCGCTCCGATACGCGGTCTCAGAGTTAAGTTTGGACAATGTTTTCAGATTTTGTTAGTTAATGGTTTAAAGCTTTATGTTCCCATTAGGAATAATTTATATTGCTGTATTATATCATAGGTATTTCGTGTCCGGTGTTGAAATTTAAATAGTTATAGATGTCAAAACTATTTAGATTTCAACACTTAAAAAAAAATCTCATTAGAGAAGCTTTTACATCTAAATGTTATAATTTCATTATAATCTGTTATCTATGCAAATAGCAATGCAAAAGCATCGATTCAAATATATATGCTTTTCCAACAAAAAAAAAATTAAATGGCAAGGAATGTGATCTTCACTTTATTTTATTTTTTTAATATAAGGACTATTAAGTCAGTGTTTCCTCAATAGGCACACACTTTAGTTTCTCCAGCATTTCAGTCGACCGAACCAAGTGATTCCTGTGTACCTTGTCTGTTTCAGTGAATTGTATCGCTTATTTGTACAGCAAACAATCTTGCGTACGGAATAAGACATTGACGAGGGCGTTACATACGCATTACAAAGACACCAAATAATACCTTCCAGGACACACGTCCGCGAACAATGCCGAAATTAATTACCTCACGCCCAAAGCGATCGCAGATGGAACACGCGAAACGAAACGACAAAAACCCATGATAGGGGCGGACGCCTTATTTATGATGGGTTAATTGATAAACGATCAGCGAGAGCGATTTATCTTTACTGAAATAGTAAAATTGCTTCTAAATAACAAATGATTCGTTATAAAACATAAAGCTTATTGTTAATAGGTGACGCTTGTAACATATGTACATATGTACATTTTAATTGGCGTAAGCTATTGTGGGCGATATTATAAAAAATTTACACTAGCACGATCACTCTGCCCTGTTGACTCAATATATTTTCCCCTTCTACGTTGCTCTGTCATCCGCCGTTTCAGCAGCTTTGTTAATGATGTCATTTCGTATTGGAAATATGTGGTGAAAAACAGGCGATACAAAAAAAAATAAGTGACAATCGTCACCAAATAACATACATTTGTCAGTTCTCTCCGCGCCAATATTATAACTTCGACTGTATTCTAACCCCATCTATCCCGTCCGTCCGTACGTATACGAATGTATGCGTAAGCAACAAAATTATAAAAGGGTAAATAAAACAGAAAGCTTACACAAGTCATAAATTTGATTTATAGAGATTAAAAAAGGCGCTTTAGAAACGGCTCGAACGAAAATTTTCGGTGGGACGAATCGAGAGATGAAAAGTATGGTATGAAGAAAAACATGTATTAATTGAAATGAAATTGATTTTTCTTTTGTTAAATTTAAATTACGTTAACCAATGTATAATCGATAGAGTCAAATATGGTTTTACATAACAAAGTGCTAAAATTTATTACATCAACGATTGTACAGTTTGTAAAATCTATAACTATTGAAACAGTCTTAAATTATTTAATTATTAAAAACTAAGGCAAAAAAATTCAGCAGATATCGGGAATATTCATTTAGTTACAGTCTGGTATATATCCCGCTTCATCTTCATTCATACTTAGTCTCGACACACTCCTTGGTGTAATTCTTTGGTATGACTACCAGATTTGTAGGTACATTGTACTACACCTATACTCACAATGGCACACGTGTTCTCAAAATTATTGTAATATACAATTGTAGTAGAACAATTGTGGAGAATATTATCGGAAGATACTTTTTTTGTCAACGCTCCTCACGTCAGCGCAGTGTCGATGGCGGCATCAGAGGGGGAGGCGTAAGAAAATTTACAGGCACCGCCGTATTTCACCGCGCTTTTTCTGCTAATCTACCCTCTTAATGCGTCGCATTGTTTACCTGCTGACCCTACCCTGCCTTATTTTAATGGGCGATTATTCGCGCTTGCTGTTTTCCTGTTTCAACTTAGATTTTAATGAAGATTCCGCTTACGTGAGTATAGCCAAAGTAAACAAACGTGCTTTAGTACGGTGAATACTTACATATTTGTTTATTTATACACGGTTTTATAACCAAAAGTTAGTTTCTGGGCTTTTCATTTTTTTTAAAGAAGCCCAATTTTGAATTACTTGATGGTTTGTTTATTATTGTCGGTGGCCTTACAAGATAATAAAATATGGAATATGAAATACGGCTTGACAACACCAATTTTAAACATAGAATTTCTCGTTAGCTTATTTAATAAATATTATTTCTCTAACCTACTCTTCGATGTATCGGTGTATACGAAACGGACTCTAGCATACGATGCACCAATCACAACTATTTATGTTTTGAAATATTGCTGTTAAATTAACAGGTACCTACATTTTATAAACGTCCAACTTCGCGGAAGAATCACTCTGCTGTCAGATCGCAGTCTTTGAAAGACGTAAACGTATTTTTCCAATCTAATAGCGATATAAAATGCCTGAGACTGACCGCTTAGACTAGGGCAGGGGGGGGGGGGGAAGAACGAGCGTGGGAGTCAGTGCCTGTCAAAGGTTCCCGAAGGAACACTCATCGTCACTACGCTTCTATCTAGACATGTAAGGCGCTTCTATAAAATATATCTGGGTGAAATAACAAAATTGTGGATCTGTTATGGTTTTTACTTTTGCATTTAATAGTGTTAAAAATGTCGTTGATTGATATATTTACCACAGATATATTTTTTGAAAATAAATTATTTGTAAAGTCTTAATAGAATACGCTCACACATACAGAGTAATTTAAATCAATCAACTACAGTCATTTATAAACTAAAGTTATTTAGATCATCGTGACAGTTGATGAGCTCTCTTGTGCCTTAATAGTTAATTAACCAAGGATGTTTAATAGACAAGCTTGTTCTAGTTTAAAAATATATTCCCAATTATTTTGATAATTGTATCCACTTACATATACACAGTTTTATCTTAGAAATAAATCTGTAAACAAAACTACCTAGTTTAAAAATAATTTTACTAACTGTAAAATTTTCTTGAAAAATTATAAATGTCATTTTTCAAATAGCGTACTATAAATTTTATATATTTGTATACGAAAAAATCGAATATAACCGGCAGATATGCAAACAAATAACGGGGCGGAATTGGAAATAGTAATACAAAAGTCGGTTCCTTATGCTTGCAAATGACCTTCATATAGTAGATTCGGCCAATCTATGCGACAGCGAGTTCAGCTCAGTTTTCGATTTGGCAAGCTCCCGGCAATACTACGGTCCGTATTTTGAACGGCGAACGCGGAAGATACCGCCGCGCAACACTTTATGAACCCGCTTGCATATAATCTTATACTTTGCTCAAATACTAAAGTAAAAAATGTTATGCAGTTGTCAGTTTTAGGCTTTGAAATCTACGGATGAGTAGGCAATGTATTTTTGAATTGTTTTTATGTTACACGAATGTGATTAGTAGCGGGTACATGATTTTATTTATAGTATGCGCTATAAATAAAATCATGCATCCGCTACTGTATGTATGCTTGTATGCTTTAGTTCTTTGGTTATTCTTGAAGCTTTTAAGAGACTTGAATGATAATAATAATTAAAACAATTAAGTATATTAACAACAACATAAAACATTCTCAAAGTTTAGCTTAAAGCTGAAATTAATTTGACAGATCCAAATATATTAGAGGAAATATTTTTATGTAAATTACTTTTTTTTACGTGAGTTTTACTTATTGAAAAAACGCTTGATGTCAGTAATTTAGTTTGTAATTACTGATTACGCCATTTTGTGGGATTACCAGTAATAATATCCCAGTCGGTGGCGCGGGTCTGAACGCATCAGGTCCGTACAATCGATGCGATAGAATTTTACGAGACCCGGTCGCACTTCGGCAAGCAGCCACCGTAAATAGTCGCACGTGGATACTAAAACTACACTAGATATGGCAAACGACTGGAATCTATGTATGTACCTTAAAACATCTCGGATCCTTTTTTCTACGAATTGGCTGGTAGTACATTAATTTTCTGCGAATTAATTTGTCGTGGAACATCAGTTGAGCCGCCGTATAACGCTTTTTGGCACGAAAAAAGCATCTAACATTGAGAACATTTTTTAATTATCCTTGAATAATAACTTTTCTGCGAGTAATATATTTCTTTTATGGAAGGAGGACGCTAACGAGCAAGCGGTCACCTGATATTAATTGACGGCTACCGTAGTCATCTGTAACAAGTAGTTACGACTTACAGATGCATTGTCTACCTTTAACAGATAGAGAAGTTGATAAAGAGAAAAAATCATATTACCTTCTCCTATCCATGCCCTCTCTCGTCAAATGCTCTTTTCTTTCCCATTCTTTATTTATTAGAAAAGAATGAGAGAAGGAGAAGATTACAAGAATTAGGCCTGCACCTCACTCATCAGACGAAAGGTAAAAGATTTCTAATAGACACCTTTCTTCTGTGAGGTTATGGAATTTCAGTGGTACAGATGTTACTCTATCACTAATAAAATATAAGTTTAAGCTATATTATTTTTTAAGGTTAAATACATTTATAATTTTACAATATATTGTCACATCTAGTAATTCGATACTATAACATCCACACCGGTCACATTAATGCAGTACATTGTATGTTACTATAACAGAGTGAGTTGTGGATTTGTTTTGCTCCGATGGCTGGCAATATGAAAATCAGTTTCAAGTTTCAGGCAAGGGGTATATACACGCGGTTTTATTTAATTGAAAGCTTTTAACTATTATATTGCAACCATAACCTTTTAAAACCCTTGTTATTTTTAATTAAGGCAAGTTGTATTTATTTCATAAACGCCAACGGTTATATGATTGAAGTGTTAGATGATTACATTGCTGATTTTATGAAAAAAGTAAATAGTGTAAAGAATTTAAATGGAACTTAGAAATTAATGACCAAAGAAGGAATCATTTTTAATATCTGGCTTGTGTCAGTGTTTCATTAAAAAAAATTGTAATTACTTTGGTGTCCTGGTCTCATGATATCTCTGTGGTTACCTTGAACCTTGATCCATGCACATCAAATGTTGCTAGCTTTATGTCATAAGAAGTATAATTGTTTAAAATGATCTCATACTTTATCAAGATGATTTTAGTATTTTTAAAGACCTAGACCGGACAGCATAAGACATAAAAAGCGGCTCCTTAAAATCGCTTCACGCGTGTGCTAGATTGTTTTGCAGGTGTTATTGATTACATTATATCTTATATGTAAGAAGCAGGAAATTAAAGTTGATTAATATTAGATAAAGTATCGTATTTAATTCCTAGTCGATAAGAACACGTAACGAGGTAAGAAAACTGTTTCATTGTTATGTCAATCATGTAATAATAAGATCGGAGTCGTGAGTTAGTCGAGCTCGAGTTTGCCTTACTCGTAAGTTTCTGCAGCTTGACGTGCGCTCGAGCTCTTTTCAAGTCGCGTTGTAAGATGGCAGATTGCAGACAGCTGGAGCTGTTAAGGGGAATAATTCTCTTTAATATTTTTAAATGTAGAATACTTTGGTGGAAAGTCCGTAAAATATAAAACGAACTTGTACATTACAGGCAATTAATGAGAAGTCTTTTTGCAAAGAATAAAACGTCTTTCATCACAAAATGTTCTTTGGGTGTGTGAATTAAGTGCGGTATTTAATTGTAGTTTTTTTGTATGAATTATTAAAACAACCAGCTTGCTATTAGGATTCTAGTTTATTTCGAATGTACAATATGAGGTATGTGTTAGACGAAATATTATTTTGTTCCATTTAATAAACACAATAAGATATTAAACTAAAAAATCAATCCAATTGCAATTTTTAAAAAAGAAAAAGCTTCCCTTTACTGTACGTTATTGAAATTCCCTGTCGAGTGGCATCTTGCATTTAACGCCTGCAGTCTAAGACGGACAGCAGGGGGCAGGTAAAGGGGTCAAACGTCATCGATCGCTTGGGTGGCAGCGCGGAGCGGAGGGGCAGGGGTGGTCCACTCGACTTTTATCCGCGTCGCAATCATACGGGGCCGGTGTACCGTGTGATACGTTGTTTTAACTGGACCGGCCAGGTTATCTTGCCCTAACGATTTCTTTGCTATCGCCCTATCGAAGTTCTCTTTATTGTTTTCAGTTGTTGTATAGATTTTCCTTCTTGTATGTACGTATTAATCAATTTTTGCTTGAAGAGTCGACAGATTGATTGTTTGACGCTTTCTACAATAAAATTAACATATTCATTTATATTAGTAGCTAAGTTACTTCTAAAACAGCGTCTGAAAGTTCACATTAAAATTTAATTGAATCAATAATGTCTTAATTTACAACTGTCCTGTGTAAATATCTTACGACAGACTAAATAGTCGTCTGCATATTCCGAATGCACGGGACCATTTGAGCACCGCTCAAAGCAAAGAATGTGCAGCGCAGTTTGCCAAATAGTGGCGATAATTTACACTCAACAGTCATCTTTATTTGTGAGCATTAGTATCCAAATTAGCGTGAATGATTCTACGAGATGTTGAACGATTATATCGCCATGTGTACCATAAGTTAACACCTCATATTTAAGCGGCAATGCAAGTTTAATAGCGGTCACTTTGTGCGGACGCGCGTCTCTCCCAGATGGGGCGTTGGAAAAGTGTTTGAATGATTGCGCGTTTCCACTGTCGATAGTTTAAAGAAATATTTTATCATCATTTGTACGCAATTATTGCATTATAATTTAAATGTAAAACGTAAATTGTTTTCAGAATTATCACCATCGTAGCTATCTTATAACCTAGGAATGTCAGTATGTTTTCATTTTTTTAACACTGTAGACAAGTGGTACACAATATATAAATAACAGAACTGTGAATCAAGAAGTTCAGACAGTATAATAGTATTTTCGTTCATCAAAGTTAATGTTCGTTAATTATATTATTATAACGAATATAATGATCAATGACGTACCGTATCGTCGAATGGAGAACTAGTTTTAGTCACCTACAAGCTTTGGCGGCGGTCATACGGACTGTCTTACACCGGTCCTCCTTTGTACAGCTCGTCCCCGATACCACCCTTGCATATTTCAACCGACTACCGACCGCAGCACGCTTCGTAACGTTATCTTTACGTTGACCTGCCAAATTACACATTCACTTGAAGACGTATGCATTTCGCCAATTTAAGTCGTATCCCTCAGACTTAGGAGTTTAAGATGAGTACAAGAGTAAGATATATAAGTTGGCAAAGATGCGAAAGCAGAGAGGTGGTCGCGCTTGAAATATTAGCAGCTCGGGTCGGCCAGATGTGTGCATTCGGAGACATCTATGTGCCCGTACGTGAGATGTTTGCGTTTTGATAGTCGCCTTTGAGTATCCCCCGAGACGGATGAATGCGCCAAAGGGATTCTCTCGTCTTGATTTGGCCTTTGTGGTTATTGTTTTAACTTTCAAAGGAACCGTAAATCATACATAATTCATAAAATTATCAATAAAACGTGTGTGTACCAAAAGGATATCTGTAATAAAACCGTAACGAAATTGAATCTACAGTGAAATACATGCACTTTAAATATAATCATTCAAATGGTACTTTATCAAGCTTTCATACAAATTTTCTTGTATTACATTATACTTGAAGTTAGTCACCTCACGCTTGATTCACTGTAAACATAAGAAATATTAAACTATATTATTAAAATTCAAATTAAACTCTATTATTATTGCATTAAACATGAGAAAACTTATTACGGATGTTCTCGTTGGTTCTTAATGAGTACATTATCATTCGTAAACTTGCAGCTACCATCTACATGACAAATTAATCTCAGCATACGAGTGTACGACTGGAAAATATAAAAATAAAAAAGCCATGCAGAATGTAACGATGCGAATAATTAGCGCCGAAAACCGGCAGACAAAAACGTACTGGTAGTGGCGTAGTGTCGCACGAGGAACAATGCGACCGGGGCAAGAACTATTGTTCTTGAACGAGTGTCGTGATGAGCTAGTGCGTGTCGGCCGGGGCGAGGCGGCGCTCATCAGTTTTTGTCAAGCCTGCCACCGCACTGCCCGTACAATCCTTGAAAGCGAAAACTGAGTAAGGACATGACACGTTATAGATTTTTGATGTTCGTAAATTTATTATTGAATCCTACTATGAGATCATATTTAGAAATGCCCAAAGAATTGTTAAACTTAAGTAAAAATATAAAAATAACTAAGGAACCACTGAACGTTTTTTTTCTTACCTTCATAGATATCTTACATTATATTTGGTTTCTCTTCTACAAAGAGCAGTAGCAGCTGTTACATAAACGAGTCTAACTCGATTACCATTTCCCACCATGATTTATGCAGCCAGTTTATATAATGCCAATTTTTTTTAACTCTCTTTAAATGGTAGTAATATCGGCAATTAATAAAATCTAAAGTCCGTGACTATTTGCTAAAAGAAAAATGAAGTTTAACTGCAAACAGAAGAACATAAAACTTTAAATTAATCTTAAATAGAAAGTCCGTTTAATATTTTCTTTAAAAGTTTTATAAAGAAACTGTGCGAGGCAGAGCATCCCCGTCCAGTGCAACCTAGCGGCTGTCGGCGCGGCCGTCACGCGTCGCTGACAATTCGCGCCCGAGCTGAAAATGAACTGTGTATCACCGCTCATTTTCACAATTGGCTACAGGATGTTCTACAAATTAACGCAAGTTATAAAATATATATAAATAATATTATTATTTAGCAATTAAACTTCGTAGGATTTAATATCTACTGAATTATTAACCCTGTCTGCTAAAACCTGACTGAGTTTTGTCGAAACAAATTTTATAACTTCATACGTTTGCATCTCATTAAAACGAAAATATACTGAAAAATTAAGTTCAATAAATCATTTGATTTAGTAGTGTAAGCATTATTTTGTATAGCACGCTTTTCTATATATGTAAGGTTCATAAAAATATATTTTTTTAACATAATGTTCAAATAGTTTAGGCAATAGGAAATTATTTCAAAGTTAATATTAGAAGATAAACGTGATGCTTCTTGACTTATTACGCAAAAGTAATGAATTAAAAAGACCATGGTTATATAAAAGTGAACAAAAAACGGTTTTAATAAATAACGTAAATAGATACAACGGAAAGTTTCGAAACATACTGTATATTGTTCCTTAGCACCCACTAGGCAGGCTCTAGACGGCTTCCGCCATGCGAAAAAATTAAAATAAACAATAGCAACATTCGTCCCATACCCGGGGGCCGTTTGTAATAAAGCTTTTGTCCTAAGATTAGCTTTTAAGAAAGACTTTAATCTCGCCTGTGTCGTTTGTATGGCGCTGTACTGTGCTGGGCTTGTTAGCTCTGCTGTAGTGGTTCGAAAGAAGAATTTGTGGCCGTTGTCTACGCGAAGAATTTACACAGAGTGTGTCATATATTTTGCAAGGAATTGTTTTCGGTGCGCGAGCCAAGTCTTGTGTTTTTCTAAGTGACCCTATAATGGACTGCAGCGGGTTGTGGTGCCTTAGAGCGCGAGGCATTAATGTATTATAGGTTTAGTGTACAAACGATGTTTAAAGTGAATTTTGACTTTAAAGTAGACATTAATTAAAAATTACATAACCTATTCAGCCAGAACACGAGCGTGAAGCAGAGGTACTAACACCTCTTTTTTTCGCCAAATGAATGCTTCTCAATCTGTTCGTATTTTCGCTTACGTTTGCTGAAAGAGATTGGCAACGCTTCGTGACTCTTCTTTTACTTACTAATTACTTTTAGTGAGTACCGGGCAAGTTACTCACCTGATCTTGATGTATTCATCAAGATTAGGCGAGTAACTTGCTCGTTTACTTTCTTCTAGCAAAAAATGTGTATTCACAAAAATTTACTCACAATAAAAAGTTTCGAATCGCAGTCCCCGGATGGTTTCAACAACAGTGTATAAATCTAATTCCGAGCGTTAGGTTAGCTTATCGAGTGGCTGCGATCGAGTCGAGTGCGAGCTGCGAGCGGCGGGCGAAGGAGCGGCTAAAAGGAATTAATGCAAAACAAAAGTCCTATCTCGATGGCTGGTGGGCGGGAAAAGGCACTAAATTACGGGATGGGCGTCACACCACCGCCATGTATCAATCAGGCCGCTGCAGATTTATGGGACGTTTCGCTTCGGAATCGTTAGCCTCCGCGACGAAAATGTGCTGCTGTTATCCGGACGTCTTTCGCCGGGGGTTTTTTTCACCCCCTCTCCATCCGTCGCCCCGGCGCTCTCCTGTTTGTCGGCGTAATTCTAACGTGGATTACGAGTTCTCCGTGTGATTTGTGTTCGATTCGTTTTAACGTAATCATGTTACTGGGTCTTAATTCAAAAATAAACCTAGCGATGTACTTTCCAGGGTATTTGTATGTGTGTGTTGTGCGGCACAAGAATTCGAGTTGGAAAATGACATAATAATACTTCTATTTAGCCAATTATAAATATTATTTTAAAACACCTTTCAATGCTTGTTACGTAATAAAATTCTTATCTTTCTTTTTGGGTAAAATAGCAACGATAGGTTATGATGGCAGATCAAGCAGAAGACATTACGTAGAAATGACATCATGTTTTCCCGCACATCTGCTGCCTGCTACTCTCAGAAAGTCATTTCTACTACACATACTCATTATACAAATACAAGAAGGTGAAATCCTTTTGTAACATAATATCATTATATTGGTATGAGTTTGAAGCTCTATATTAACAGACAATGGGAAACTTGTTAGACGCAGCAAAGCATTCAGTACGGACAGTTAACTGAAAAGGCATTTATATCAGTTAATATAGGAAATTTCCACAATGAGAAATAATTTTCACGATGAGCGACATCGCCGGCGCATTGATGGGCGAATGCTTTGTCGCATTGTGAGGCTGTCGGCCGCGCGCGACGGCAATGGAAAAATGCGAATGTGCGCCGACCGTGTTCAGGCCAATTTCCTTTTCAATTTTCAGCCTTACACGTCCACGCCGTCAGTTGCGCGTCAACGCAACGCGCGTTTAGCTTTAGTTGATTTAAATTTTAATCGGATTTTGTTAATTCATTTGATACATGTGAGATGTGGCTAAGTAGTTAGAAAATACCAATAAGCATTACAGTGGACGGTAGACAAAACAAAGTGAACTGATAAAGGCCAATCATAATTATAATGATAAAAAAATGTACGCATCATTGTAAATTTATCCTAAGTTCAATCTAAACCTAAATGCTTTAAAATTATGACGCGTTCGACTTAGTTTTGACTGATTGAGATACAAGACATGTAGGAGAATCTCTGCTGCGATACAGTCAGCGACGTAGGACCGACGCGCGACGTGTACGCGATATGTTCTCGCGAACAGAACGCCCACCTGAGCGGTGTTTATGACGCGCGAGTTATGTGCGCGCCGGTTCAGCGGGTATTTATTGGCGATTGCGCGCACGAATTTCAACGTGGAATTGTTTCGGTTTCGTAAATTTTGGATCAACATAAAAATAAAGTTGCGAAAACGTTGCGTTGTTTTAATACGTTGCGCAACTAGACGTTGATTAATTAAAATGGTATAACAAATCTATCTAAAACATGATTCAGTTGAAGAGTCATTGACTAAAAATAGTAATTTTTAAATGATATGATAGATTACATAAAAGTATTTGCTGTTCTATAAATTGATTAACTTGAGCAAAATACACCTACTTAGGTTACGGTTATTTTCTGTTCAAAGAGATGAGATTAAAGCAAAATCTATAAGACAGATGTCAACAATCAATTCAATAATATTGTCAACAATATGGGACGTGGGTCTTTTCATCTCTTCTTTATCAGACGTCGGGCTTGCCTTTACAGTTGTTTCAACACCAAGGATCTCACTAACTAACATCTTAGTATCCGTAACGAGTTACATTAGGAGTCCGTCCCTCAACAGCAACAAATAACTCAGCCGCGAAGAGATTGTCGCCATACATTGCCGGCGCGACGCCGCACTAATGAAACCCCTTATCGCCGCTACTGTACCTCAGCGACGCTTATCTGTTTCACTGTACCTGAAGCCTAATCGAGATGTGTGTACATATTTGATTTGGAATAAACGATTACAAGCCAGTAAAGTACAACGGATCGTTAATAATTTTCTTTTCATGAGCAAATCTTTAATAGGCTTATAACGTTAAATCGGCTTAGTCTGTATAAAAAATGGCTTAGAGTATCTTCTACAGAGCACAGCGATGCGATATTGTGATCTCTAATTGCAATATCTTACTAATCTTCACCAGTCTATCATTAATAACGCTGTAAGTGTTAATATATACAACAGACTTTTAGACCTTTAA
>DWLR01000323.1:0-28163 GCA_018246295.1 Papilio alexanor hazarajatica
ATATATATATTTATAATAATGATAACTGCCTAACGTATGCAGGCGCGCGCCAAACAGTTACTTAGCGCCGGATACAAGCGCATCGAGGACCTGGCGAAGGCGAGCGCGGACGAGCTGGTCTCCAGCATCGGCCACCTGTCCCGGACGGCCGCCAACCACCTCATCAGTGCGGCCAGGGTAACGGACATTCGTCATACATATGTTTTATTATTTCCTTCAATGGGTATGCGACTGAATTTCTAAGCGGCTGGACCGATGTGGTGAAATTATGTTTGTAAACGTGTACATTCGCAATTAGTTTACATCTACTGTTTATTTGTATATGTCATATTTGCTTTATATTTGTAGGTAACAACCCTTCCAAATATTTAAAAAGTCTAACTAAATGAGAAAAAGCCGGCTGTTATTACGATGGCGCAAAACAAAAATCATATTTGTCTGTCTATCTTACTCTCAAAATAAATGCGTTAGTATTTTCTTATAATAACATTTAATGAAATGTAATTTTTTCCAGATGATGCTGATAGAGAAGGTGGAGAATTTGCGCGCGGAGGCCGAGGAAGTCATGGACGAGTTGAAAACCAATTGAAAATTATATATTTTTACGAGACAGTGATTACAAATCGTCAAGTTACATAATTTTCCTCGCTGTTTACGGAATATAACTTTTAACGACTGAACCAAAATGTATAGTACAGTGTAATACAGTATTGACTTTGTTTAATTGTACAACGATTGAAAGATGAAAACGTGTATAAAACTAAACGATTTCTATACATGATACCGGTATTTTCATGCAAGAGAACATAAAACTAGAGGAAAATGTATTTTTTATAATTAAAATGTAATGAAATAAACACGTAAAAAATTTTTATTGTCCGTTTAATTCCATCGTGTTTTGTTGTTTCCTTTTGAAGTTCCAGTTTAGTATCGCCCACGGATTAAAAAATAAAATTCTGAACTATACTTTTTAAGTAGGATATTGAAATAATGCAAAAAATGAAACGCGGCAACAGACGAGCCATAATAGACGATTTAGGGTATGCAGTCTATCGTAGCTTGATCCTTCTGGGGGTAGGTTTTAGCAGAGTAAAAATTATATGGAACAAGATAGTGGTGGATAATTTTTTGATACAAAAATTATTAGGTTCGTTTTGAAATTCGTCGGGGGGTGTTGAGCACCTTAACACCTTAGCACCCCTCTCCTGAATCAGCCAATGGATATCACACCTCTGGCTTCTGCATACATCTACGCATACATGCTCGTCGGGTTTGGATATTCTTAATACTAAAAATAAATAAACAACACTATAAAAATAATCATAATTTATTTCACCTTTTCTTATACAAGCATGGTTTGAGCGTAAGCTGTGGCAGCTTGGACTTCTTGACGGGCGGCTGTTGCACCTTGGTGAAGTGAAAGAAGAAGAAGACCTGGTGCTGCTTGTCCAGCTCGCGCAGCTTGAAGCCCAGCCGCTGCACCTCGCGGGCGAAAGCCTCGGCGTCGTCGAAGCGGCTCTCCACCTCCGCGATGAGGAGGTGGCCCCTGGACATCGATCATTTTTATGGATACAACCGTGGTAAATAGACAAATTAAAAATAAAATATTGTCTATATTACTAGATCTTTTTATCAGTGAAAGAATTTTTTGAATCGGTTCAGTACTTTGGAGTTCATCTGGAACAACAAAACAACCAAATGTTTTGTTTAGAACATTAACATAGAAGTATAAGAGAATTTTCTTTTACTTGACAAAGACTTTATTGTATTTTTTTTTTCATGTGAGAAAAGTTTGATCATATTAGAATTGATAATATAAATCCTCATTAACCAATTAACTCAACATTATTTGTCAAGAATCGACTTACCCGAGTTTTAGTACTCTGTTAGCTTCCAGCAGGTACTGCGTGAGGTCGGTGCCCATGAGCGCCAGGCAGTACACGGCCGCGTCGGCCGCGCCGGCCGGCAGCGGCGTGTGCGCCATGTCGCACGCCTCCACCGCCTCCGAGGCAGCCACCAGGTCGAACGAGCGCACCTTGTGCGGCACGCGCTTGGCTAGAGCCGCCTCCCCGCAGCCCATGTCGGCTATCAAGTGAGTTTTGGGCCTGTAATTAATTTTTTTAATAAACACAAGTTTATATGACAGGAAGTCACAATAGAAAGGACATACATAAATACATATGAGAAAAACATTTTTCTGAGTTAGTCGGTTTACTACTGTTAGTACTAATAGTAATTTACTAAGAAATTAGTTCATGATAATAGTCAAATGGTGTGAATTCACTTTATGATAATACAAATTATAACCATGTTTTGCAGTCACTGCCCTAAACCATTAGGCTATAAGAGCTTGACTACATAGTTATTTAAACTATTATTTAATCATATTGAAGTGGTTAATAAACAATGTTGCATTAATTGTTTTAATTAAAGCTTAATTGAAAAGGAGATGGAGATAGATTTGAAAGAGAAATATCTTTTTTTTGCCAGCTTGTTGCATATGCCTATGGGCGGCGGTTACTCAATATCAAATGAACTATTTGCCCGTTTGCTTCTACTATAAAAGGTTTTTGATTTAAGGTCACATAAACTTACATTTCAAGAATCTTCTTAACAATAACATCGAGTGGGTTCACGGGCCACTTCTTCACTTGCTGCTGGTAGCCTTGATGGTACGTTTGGAATGCCAAGGGGTCGGTTTTGAACAAACTCTGGGCTTCTGTGCCC
This sequence comes from Papilio alexanor hazarajatica, assembly GCA_018246295.1. NCBI lineage: Eukaryota > Metazoa > Arthropoda > Insecta > Lepidoptera > Papilionidae > Papilio > Papilio alexanor. Next base: position 2,728 of record DWLR01000323.1, read on the forward strand.
GTCGATGTGTACAATTTCTCATTTAAATATCTGAATTGGGCAGCTGAAACGTAAATATATTTTATTTAATTGGAGTCAACTATAGAATGTTAGAAGGTTCTTGTGTTCTAATATGATTCTCTATAAAGTTTATTTACTATTTACATGATCAAAAAACGTTAGTTTTTCATTACATTAAAATGTATAGTGAGACAGCAATGAGAGCCTTCTGCTATGCATGTCTTATACCATACTTTTATCCTATTATTGTCAAAACCACTGAACATACAAATAGAAAAATAAACTAGTACTTTTATAAAAAGCAAATCCTGTTTCAGATTTTTGATCATCAGAGTAATTTGTTAGTTACACGAACTATTATGGTATTGCTTTTTTTTTTCATACATATCAAAAAACAGCACACATATATTTTAAACCTACTCTTGTTAGTAGATAGAACTCACTTCTATACATGAATAATGTAAACTACTTAGTGTAACTTCTAAAAGGCTATACATTTTAATGATATTTTTGTATTATACCTTTAAGTCTGCTGAGCATTCTTTCCCGTAACTGACTGCCACTCACCTCTATGTGATTTCTTTGGCTTACATTACTTAACATTGACTTTATAATTTGTTTCTTTTTACTAATTTTTCTATCAATTTGGGATGGTTTAGATATATTATGAGCTCCATTTAAGGTCTTTTTAGTAGTAACATTTTGGTTATTTGTTGGGGTTATTGTTGTATTATTTGTTTCTTGATTAGTAAACAGTACTTCTTCACTGTCATCATTATTAAATTTATCATTGAATTTCTTTTTCCGTGCGTCAAGTAGAATTTCATCGGGTTTGTCAACATCACAATTTTTTATTTCTATGCTCTCATCATTATCTGATTCAAAAGATTTCTTCTTTTTTGTTACCTTTTTACTCACAGTGTCATTATTCTTTATTTCTATTTTTTCTATATTATTTTCTGATTCTGAAAATTTCTTCTTTTTTGTCATATTTCTCTTTTTTCTATTTACTCTGTTTCCTAATGTATCTGTAGTATGTTCATTGTTTTTGTTTTCTATGGTTTTAGTTTTATTACTGACCTTTAATAACAAATTTTCATTTTTTAAAACTTTACTTTTTGTGATATTCTTTATGGCAGCAGCATTATTGCTTATTCCTGTTATCTTTTTCTTTGTTTCTTTTTTCTTCTGCGAAAAAAAGTAAATAAATCATAAAATACTTTATTTATTTAATTTTTTAAAACTTTGTACACAGTATAAAAATAGGAAATACAAGTATTATGTCCAAAATAAAAGATAATTATGTAACTATCATTTATTAAGCTCAGTAGCTTACTAATCAAATGACAGACACACTGATGCGTAAATACCTACTTCAACTACCTTTTATTATAAAGGTATAAATTACAGTTTACCTACATTATGTGACATCAAATAAATATAGAATGATATTGACATATATAGCAATAAGGATTATCATTGTCATCATTAAGGTACAAGGTAGTTTAACTCTTCAAGGGCTTTCTAACTGTACCCCACAACAGTTAAGAGTTATTACGTGGGTAATATTGTAAATATTAGGTCCTTACATATGAAATTAGCGTTTTGTCGTACTGACCACTATGATCTGAAATATCTCCTCTTTGGTTAAGAATTCCAAATTCAAATTTATAAATTCATTTAGCTGGTACATTTGAGTTTTGAAAACAGTTATTCATTTGTTTTTTCCTCATTATTTTTTCTTTGGCGTCGCTTATTACCGCACAATGGAAAACATGAAATATCACCATATTTACGAGTATGAGTTCTGCTGTTGCACCAGTGCTGCAGAAACAGCTCAAAGGATTAATGATGTGTACGGCGCTGGTGTTGCAAAAGAAAGCACGGTACGTTTTTGGTTTCAACGTTTTCGTTCTTGAAATTTCGACCTTCAGAACCAACCCCGTGACGGTGGACGTCACCAAAGTGGAAAATGAAGAATTAGAGGCTATTGTGGAAGCGGATCCATCACAAAGAACTTCAGAGATAGCTGCAGACTGTATTAATCCACTTGAAGCAAATCGGGAAAGTAAAAAAACATGAATGACGGATACTTCATGAATTGAGTGATTTGAACTTGCAAACACGCGTCGACTGCTGTGTTACTTTGCTCAACTGACACAATAATGAAGGGATTTTAAATCGAATCATTACTTGTGATGAAAAGTAGATAGTGTACGATAATCGGTAGCGCTCGTCGTAATGGCTGAATCCTGGAGACCCAGCGAAATCCTGCCCTAAACGAAAATTGACTCAGAAAAAGTTACTTGTGAGTGTTCGGTGGACTAGTGCCGTTGTCATTCACTACAGCTTTCTAAAATCTGGCCAAACGATTACAGCAGATAAGATATCTATTGTCAGCAACTGCAAACCATGAAGGAAGAACTAGCTCCTAAACAACCGAGATTGGTCAATCGCTCTAGGCCACTGCTGCTTCACGACAATACAAGACCACACTCTGCACAACAAACAGCCACTAATTTAGATGAGCTACTAATGGAATGTCTGCAACATCCACCGTACTCCCCGGACTTTGCTCCTACAGATTACCATTTTTTCCGGAATTTGGACAACTTCCTACAACTAAAAAAATCAACTCTGATGCAGCAGTCCAAACTGCCTTCAAAGAGTTTATTGATTCTCTCCACCATGGTTTTTTTTAGTAAAGGGATCAATGAACTACCTGAGATGGCTAAAGTGCAATAACAACGGTGCATACTTTGATTAATTAAATATATTTTACAAAAAAAAAATGACTTTATATTCCTCCCATACAAAACGCCAATTTCATATGTAAGGACCTAATATGTACACTTACATAAATAAATATGTACTTTAACATAAAATATACATATTACATACATACAAAAATAGGTAGGGAGCTACATTTCTGCAACTCCATGGCTAGTGCATATGTTGTGTAATAATATAAATATAATATACATGTAGGTATAAATAAGGAAGAACTTATGCGGGCATAAAGTGTACCTTAACACACCTTTTGGATTTAGCAAGATAAGAACATTTCACAGGAATGTAATTTAGACACTTATATTTCACACTATAAACTAACTAGGCCCCTGAAACCACATTTAATTTATCATATCCACTAAAGCTATTAGTAACTTTCATAGAACTCTAGTAAATATTTACTTACACATCTGTGAAAATCCAGAAAAAGTTGGCAATGCAGTCATAAGCATTATACTTACAAATTCATACAAATATTAACACTTCCAGACATTTACATCACTTGATCACAGATGAGTGAGCTATTAACATTATAAACTGTAGTAAATGTTTTTCATGGATTTAGAACAAGTTTTAGTTCACACTTTTATCAAATAGGATTATAGTAAGTGAATTTATTTAACATGATTTTCAGGTTTTGGGTTTTTTAATATATTGTTGGAACATTTATTGATCTGTTTTAAAAAATAGTTACCTTAAAAAGCATAAATTAAAGTCCCACGAAGACACTTTTGAGTAGCTAAAAATTAATTTTCTAAACATTTGTTGTTTCTTTTGTAAAAAATATCAAATCATACATCTATAAAATATATTAAATATATCTTTGGTTGTGTTGTCAACTTCGTAGTAGATAACGTTTTTATTTGACGTCTATAAGGTAGTGCTTTAATGGAATTACTACTAAATTACTCTGGAATATCTAATTTCGGTGTACATTCAGCAGTATTGTTTTTTATACTCTAGATTATATTAAACTATTACTTTACCTTTTTATGATTTACATAGTCAAGGCTAGGTTTTTCGGTATCTTCTTCCCACTCAGGTATTTTAAACATTTTTCTTTTACTTTTTCAAAAAATATCATACAAGACAAAATACAGTTTTATAAAACAATATAACATGCCAAAAACATGCGGGCTAATAAAATGACATTGACATTTAATGTATAAATTGCCACTATAATGCAGTTGTGGATCAAGATCAACCAGAAATCTCTGTTTTGGACATAGTATTAGTATTTTAATGTTAATTGATATTAAAAATACTATTGAAGAAATTATATTCAAAATTATATTAAATCAAAATTATGAAGTTCTTATACGTGTACAATGTTAAACCAACACAGGATGTGGCTATAGTTATTCCATTGTTTTGTTAACAACCTTGTATTTTGGACATGCTATAAAAAACTGTTAAAATAATCAAAGGTTTAAACTTACTAAGACCCAGTTATGGGTCATCCATAAAGTACGTGACACTAATTTCGTCATTTTTTCGCTTATCCCCCGTCCTTGTTATAGTTGGTCTCACTTGTGAGAGCCCCTCCTAGTCTGACGTCACATATTATTCAATTTTACATCTAGAAATCTAAGTCAAAAATGAAAGTCAGCCGTCTAATAAAATATAATTAATGAAATTACGGCGAAGCGAGGCGCGAGAAATATCATTCGTTAAAGATCTCAGGCGGTCGGCGCGTGACACTACATTCCCCCCCCCCCCAATGATGCGATCAATGGGGGAGGCCTTTGTCCAACAGTGGACGATCATAGGCTGAGGTGGTGGTGGTGATAGTGGAATCCACCACCTCAGCCTATGATCGTCCACTTTTGAAATGTGCCATAATCGCCACGCTTGGCAGGCGGGTTGGCGATCGCAGTATGTTCCATCGTATTAAGAAAAGAATGCTGCTGCCCGTCCTGCGGTGGTCTTTACATCCAGACACAAGACAGACATGTTCATGCACACACATGTTGGTCTTGGGTGGGAATCGAACCCACGACCTGCGGCGCGACAGGCAAATGTCTTGCCACTGCGCCAACCGGTCAGTCAAGTGGTGGATTCATAGGGTTGGAAACATTTTAAAGTGTTTCGTTAATAGTTCAAGTTTGACATTTTAACACTTAGATGTATAAGATTTTGAAATGTGACGTCACGAAACTTAGGATCCCTCTTGCCTCTTGTCACCCTTCGTCGACCTCCTCCTAATCCCTTAACGTGTGACGTACTTTGAGGATGACCCTTAGGGGAGCCTAAGTACAATGTCAAAATGTCAGCTTATGTAAGCAAAACTTTAAAAAATAATAAAAACTTAATAAGAACTACGAAGAATTATTGGCTATTCTTTTCATTATATCGTAAAAAACTACACCTGACCTGACAAAATATTCATTCTCTTCTACAAAAAGGCTGTATCGGATAAAGATGTAGAGGATAATATTAGACGAGACACTTGTTAACCAGCAACCTCTTTTACCTTAAAAAGCTTTACAACTTTGGCTTGATATTGTAACCATACATTCGCGTTTAAGCACATGGGATATAAATTATTTAGATAAAGTGTTAGCTTGAGATAAACTGGATACGTGACTGGGGGCGTATTGCGCATGGCTGGACTACGGGCATGCGCAGCTTTTGAGGCTTCGGCTTTCATATATTTTATTATTAATAGTGTTTAATGCAGTTATTTGTTAGAATTTATTTATAGTACATAGCAGTAACTTTAAGTGATAATTAAAGTTTATATATGTATAGTTAACGTGTAAATTTAGACAATTTGTTAATTAATTCCGTGCGGCTATGATCTTTTTAGTGTTATAACCTAAAATATAGTGCAGCTGTTTCAGTGATTATCTCGGGTAGCTGGGATTATTAATTAAAGATACAACAATTTGTTAGCCCTTGTAAATAATAATGTATACTTTTAGTTTTGTTGTTCATGTGTATTGCATATGGATGATCTATGAAGTTATTTTGAGTGGAGTATACTGAGAAATTTACATCATTTTAAACAGTTACAGGTGAGATTTTATAAATAGTCACTTAAATCTACGATTATATCAGACGCGTCTTAGTTACAGATAATGAAATATAAGTCTCCTTCACTAATACTAATTTATTAAAAACTAGCGACCCAACCCGGCTTCGCACGGAAAGCATTATATAATATTATACCCAATATTTATTTCTGATATATTTCAGCCAATTTATAGATAAGCTTAATAAATTATCGTAAATCTTCCTCAGTAATCTCTCTCTCTATTATTGAAAACCGTATAAAAATCGACACACACGAGGTGATTTTGTTTCATATTATAAAACGATATAGCGGCTGGCCTATGATCCCTAAACCGAAAGTATTTCTCTGCGCCTGTTGACATTTTCGGTTGCGCGTAGGTTAATTATGTTGATATCTTACAATTGATTTGTTAAAATGATACGGCATAGGAGATAATTACAATCTACATTTAATGCTCTTATGCTTATGCATACTAATATATTTATTTGGATAAGGATTCATACTAAATTCGAAAAAATAGCGTCTTAAATAACGTTTGATTTTTAATTGATTAAATAAATATTTATTATTAACAGTAAAAGATAGATTTATGCCATCATGGACTTTTCTGTAGACACATAAAAGAGGAATAGCCCACTTATACATGGCTTTGATTTATTTCATTGAATACGCTGCCTATTTGTTAGGAATTTGTGTCCAGCGATTGTTGAAGAATAAAGGGATTTGGAAGGGATAGGGCTCGCGGCACTTTATTTTAAAGATGATTTGTAGAATTTTACATATACATCTCGACCGCGTTCTGTGAGGTCGTCGAACTTCCCTTTTAGCCTAGCTGTCATAGAACTTAACTGTGACGAGGCGAGTCCTGAATTCGATTCCTAGCTAAGCTAAAATTTGCGTGATATTTTAAAACATAATTACTTAAATAAACTTATGTCGTAAATGTCTGTTATTGAGCCAGGACAGTAACTGGTGCCTCTCAATTTATGTTTTTTTTTTAATTTATTTTTTTATGTAAGAAGGTGGCAAACGAGCATGTGGTCACCTAAGTGACTGCTACCCATAGATATCTGCAAGAAGCATTTGCGAGTTGCAGATGCGTTGCCTATCTTTAATAGATAGTGGAAGGGATAGACAGAAAAATGGACATTTCCTTCTCCTATCCATCCCTTTCCCCATCAAATCCTCTTTCCCTTCTCAACCCTTCCTTATTAGAAAAGGGCGGGAAGGGGAAGAGGACTAAAATTGGGCCTCCGGCACCTCACTTATCAGACGAAACGCAGAATAATTCTACTTCACGCCTGTCTTCTGTGAGGTCGTGGTATTTCATCGGTCGAGCGGGCCATTCGTGCAACAGATGTTATTGTAGCGAACTCTACCACTGTTGAAACTTCGAACTGGTTACAATGTGCATATTATTTGCTGTTTTTATTTATATTCTTAAATATTTATAGACTTTTCCTAATATTTGAATTCCTGTAAAAATTTTATACATGTGTAGTTGTATGGTTAATATATAGAGAATGGTTTTGTTTACCAGATCACATGCGTAGAATATGGGTGGAAGAGTTACCTCGTTAAGGTAGCGACAGAACGAGATGCGCTACGTCACTCTGCGGCGAGCGATGGCGAAGTCGCGGAGAGACAAAATCGTAAGTACTACTATTACAAGTTCGACGTATTCAAGTTCTATACGGAGTTACTTCTTGCCCAATACTATCTATTTCGTGATCCTAACGCCATCTGTTGCATACAATAGTTCAGTTTAGTCGAGGCAGTCCTCAGACCCAGAAAGTTCCGTGACGTATCGCTCCATCATATAATAATTAAAATTTAGCTTATTGTGTGCTACACAAACGAAACTACTAAGTATATTCTGCCTACTCCAGTTCACTTCGTCGTATGTTAGAAATTGATTTCAGAAAACACTTGACTAATTAATAGTATTTACCATTGCAGTGGCGTTGGCGGTGTCAATGGAGCTTCATCAGCGTGGTCGCAATCGTACTGGTGTTGTACAACGCGGCCGCCAACATGTGGCTGCTGCAGCCGCCGTCGTGCGCGCCCACCGGGCACCCCGCGCACCCCGCGCCCACCGCGCCGCTGCCCACCGAGCCCTCCTGCGAGCCCTGCCTCGACACGGCGCCCAGCGCCGCCACCGACGACGACCCCATCGCCCGCCTCGACCTGCGCCTCGGCCGCTGGGACGGCTCGCACTCCTACAGACTGTTCGACTACGCCACCGTCGGGGACATGTATGCCGAAGTATCCGCCAACAGACACGTGTGTCTCGCGACGCAGAGCTCGATAGAAAGACTGCACGAGTTGCTAACGATAGCGGCCCACTGGTCCGGACCGATATCCGTAGCGGTCTTTGTGGCCGGGGACGAATTGAGGCTTCTCCGAGCGTTTGCGACGTGGCTTTTGCGGTGTCAGCCAGAAATTTATTCCCGGCTGGTGCTGCACGCGGCCACGCCCGCCGAGAGACCGGGAGCACAGGGTGCCGTTCCTAACTGGGCGAGGGACTGCGACGCGAAACCGCTGCCGCCCGGGGAGAGGCGGGCCGACACGGTGGCATGGAGAGCGCGGAATCCGTATCCTCAGAATCATTTAAGAAATCTGGCGAGAAGAAATTGTCATACGCCTTATGTCTTTCTAGTGGACGTCGACATCGTACCTTCCAAAGGCATGGCGGAATCGCTTGATAAGTTTCTGGAGAAGGCACCCAAGTGTCCCCTGTGTGCATATGTGGTGCCCACATACGAACTGGACAGAAGAGTTGCGAAGTTTCCGTCGAATAAATCCGAATTACTGCGACTGTCAAAGAAAAAATTAGCGATACCTTTTCATAGGAAAGTGTTCATTTATAACCAATACGCTTCAAATTTTTCTAGGTGAGTGACTAGTGTAACCATCTACCATATACGACAAACATTTTGGATGCAGTTGTTATTAGACTGCTAGCCACTAACAAGCTGATCGCGTACAGTAACGCTCGGGTTAATTTTAACATTACATACACGACATTAATCAAAGATGTATATAGTCAGTGTAGTAGTACTACAGATCCAGAAGTACCTGGATATAGTTTTCTAATAATTAGCGGCAGTAATGTCCATTCAATAGATAATTACCGCTGCTTATTTGACCTCAGTTGTGAGACACAAGAGGTTGGCCATGAGTTTGATGAAGTAATTTTCGTACGTCAGAGCCGGTTCTCTTTAATGCAATGCGAATACGGCAGCTCAATATATTTTCCGCGCCAGATGGGAGGCGAGCGGCGGCAACGAGTCGTCGGACACGCACGTGAGCCACGACGTGACCAACTTCGAGCTGCTGTACGAGCCTTTCTACGTGGCGCCGGACGCCGCGCCCCCGCACGACGAGCGCTTCCTCGGCTACGGCTTCACCAGGAACACGCAGGTCACACCTTCTTACTTGACTGGACGGCAGAAAGTGTATGAATTTATGTTCCTATATTTTTGCCCGACGGAATGGGGGGTAATGTTTTTCGAGGGTATGTATAGTCGGGTTCCTTGGCGGTATTCCACTTTAAAAAAGACAATCGTTTGAGCGTTTCGTACGCCTCAAGACGTTAACGCAGAATCAATAACCAATAGGATGCCACTTTTAAACGTGTTTTAACGAAAAAAAAGTCGGTCAATGTTGTAACAATCGAGTATTCGGAAATAATGAATTCGTCTGAATAGCAGAGGTCGTAAAACTTCCGAGCGGAAAACAAAGACAGTGATGATAACAATAGTTAGGGGTACAGTGCAGGCACGCCACAGATTTTATTTTATTTTACCAAAAACATCGATAGCACCCTGATTGGTTATTTGTAAGAAGGGCGGAGTTTAGCCCGTCGCAAGGAACAAGGCAATTTTTCTATAAGTGGAATACCGCCAAGGAACTCGACTGTACGTATGCCCGTTCCATTGTAACCTCCTGTAGTCTTTCTGCAATGAGCTGTCAATCGATTCGCATTTTTACGCAGTGCCTTGAGGGTAGTCTATCGGGTTTAATATTTTTTTTTTAATTAATTACTAGTTTAATATCGGTTTCTTTTTTCTTGATATGAGAATTAGTTTATACAAAATAAAGACTTTATTATTCAAGAAGACCTCGTGGGACAGATGTATGCTCGCCATTCGTTTCTAGAGACAGTATCAATTCGTTTTATTTTACGTTTGACGACTGAACGAAGATCAGTCGTCAAACGTAAAATAAAACGAATAAAACGATCAGAAAGATCAACGCTTATTGCATTTCTACCTTCTAAATGTGGCATACTTGCAATAATTAAATTTACTAGATAACCTTAGATACTATATGAATAGTTTCCTACTACTCTACTCTATTCATAGGAAATTGGACCTGGTTAATCATACCTTGTAATAAAAAAAACAGACATTATCTTCAGTGATTATAACAATTACCAAAGATATATTTGAGTTGCAACACGTGCGTAATGAAAGGGAACGAATGTAAACATCGCAACGTTATAGAATCTGGCGTCGGTCCAGCCGTGTCCAAGCGAGGTGCTTACCTCACTGCGCAAACTGATGTTACGTAACCAATAAGAACGTCGTCTCTCTCGAGTGGGTGTCCATCATAAGGGTACCAAGTCACACATTTTTTTTATAAACAAATAACATACAAGAAGATGGCAAACGTGCAAGTGGTCGCCGAAGTGACCTCTACCCATAGGCATATGCAACCTGGATTTGATAATTGCAGATGCGTTGCCTACTTTAATAGACAGAGGAGGGGATAGACAGAAAAATTGACATTTCCTTTTCCTATCCATCCTCTTCCCCATCATATCCTCTTTCACTTTCCACCCTTTTCTTATTAGAAAAGAGTTGGAAGGGTAAGAGGACTAAAACTAGGCCTCCGACACCTCACTCATCAGCCGAAACGCAGAAGACTTCTACTTCACGCCTGTCTTCCGTAGGGTCGTGGTATTTCACCGGTCGAGTGGGCCATTCGTGCAACAGATGTTGTTGCAGACTCTACCACTAATAAAATTCATTCTCACGTATATATAATTTGTGGTGTTCATGATCGGTTAGAATTGGTAGTGTCCGGATAACTGACAGATTTAGAGAGTCGTAACTTTGCACATTGTCGTATAAATTTAAGTTCTTTTAAATCTAGTGATTACACTCACTTCTAACAATTGCATGTGTGTACTATTATATTACATAATGACTTTTTACAGTAGAATAAGTCAAACCAGCAAGCGGCGTACCTACAATCCGTATCAATAGAAGAGCTGTAGATATAGATAGGGAATAGAAGTATCTTCTTCCTGGAAAGGGAATACTAGACTGTAAAAATGTTAAAACTGGTTATTGCTCCATAATCATTGTATTAATAAAATTGTTGCCAGCTCCAAAATTAACGAATTTTAATTTTGTAAATAAGTTTATTCACTTCAACAACTTCTAACTCAGTAATGTTAATAGCGGTTAATTGTTTAAAAATAATTTCGCCAAAATGTAGGACATGACGACTGCGCGCAAGCTGCGTTGTTAAAAATACTTCGCGGCCCGGTGATACGGATTCCGAGGAACTTTTATAAATTTAAATGGACCAGAGTTTATAGCGTCTATTATTTTACTTTTTGTATCTTGCTAAATAAATAAACTCTCTCATGTTTGTAAATGAATATGTTCCAGAATATAATTGCGGTCAGCTTTACAAGGACTTTATGTGGTCCCAAATACGATATCTGATATTGAGCCTATTGTCAAGGGTTACTAAAATGTGATGCAAATTGACTTTCGGTCTTGTCCATGTCCAATATAGCATTTAAAAAAACTTACGTTTTGTTGCTATTTCAAAGGAATCCCAAGCGTTTGGTGACTTGATGTGACATCGGTGTTGACATTTTACCTCACGCACAGCACCTTTTTTACCACAATATTTTTAGAACGCGGATTAGTCATCCTGTTCATAATTATCATTATTATATAACTAGCTGTTGCCAGCGAATTTGTTCGCGTGGAGTTCAATATTGATGTATGTATATGTAAACATATACATATATCTGCGTGAAAAACGTTCCGCGGAAACCGTACATTTTTCCAGCATAAAAGCCTAAGTGATGTTCCAGACTATAATCTATCTCTGTGCCAAATTTCGTCCAGATCTGTTCAGCTGGTGTGGAGTTACCTACGAGTAGTGACAAACGTCCATCTAAACATTTTCATTTATAATATAACGATATATTATTATTTCTGAGGAGTAAAAAAGAACACATTTTGAAAATCCTGTTAACAGGTGTGAATATTAATTTTTAAATTAAGTAAATCCTATTTTTTATTATTTTATGATCTTTTATCTTAGTGTGTGTTTCTGTGTTACTCTTAAAACAATTATTTTCTTTTAAAATCCGACCCCGACTATTCATTGTCCAGAATCCATTTGCAGTGGAAGTCCGGCTTAAGACTAGGGTTGTTAAAAACGTTGGAAATGCGTTCGCTGCAATAAATAATGTTTTGGGCCCCCGGCCTTCCACGGGGTAATGGTTCACGCGTTATTCACGCGTTCAATTTATATCTCCGGCGAGCGTCGGCCCGATATTGAAATGCCATAGGATTAATGCCTTTAATTTTGAACCTGTGACGTCAAATATATTCGATGCGGATAACATAAATTCGCGCTAATTTATATTGGAATATTGATTTCGTTTTGGACAGTTCGAGTATTTTTTATTTTTCATTGCGTTAAAAGTTTTTTTTATACTTATTTGCACATTCTTTTAATAAATAAAACACAAATTTGACTTATTTTTTGGTTACTATTAGACTTAGTCTTTTTTTCGCATATTTAAAAACCGCTTTAAAAAATAGGCGTTCGTATTAGGACATTTGGGAATCACGTGAATATAAAAAAGCAATATTCAAGTCTCAGACGATGAATGCTGCACCGCTGCGGTGAATCGATTTTAAAAGATCCCATGATTGTGTTAATATTTAGTTAAAATAGTTGGTTGTTCGGCTCCATACATCTTACGTAAATCGTTCGAACATCAGTTATTGTGATGTTTTATGCTTTCTTTTAAAACTTTCTTTTAGGACCCCCCATTTTTATCCCGGATCTCCGAATTTTTAGACAGATTGCATCGCAGCAGTTCAAATTTAAATTCAGAATGCAAGAAACTGCAATACCTATTATTTTTGTACATGTTTTACGTAGGCTAAGTAGTTATATAGTTTTGTAAGGCTACTACACGTCCTGGTTTTGATTATAAGCGGTAGCAAATGTTGTCATATTTAAATAAAATGTAAAATTCTGTTAATACGACTGCCTGAGTAGGTAAGTGTGAAATGCGGAAAGATCCAAACAAGTAGCGTAAAGCGAAGAATTTTTAATAGACAATTTCCTTAAAATAAAAATTGATTTCTTTGTGCGCCTGTGAATGATTTGGGAAATTGAAAATGATATTCACGATCCACATTTAATAGTACAATAATGATAATTAAAAGGAGATACGCTGATACGGCCGATAAACAGATTCGTCGTCGTTGACATTTCGGGGCGCGCGGCGCTCTGTGCGGCGGCCGGCTCTATTATTCTTTATTTAAATTCTGGTTATACTTCCATTTTTTAGGCAAAAGAACATACATAAAAAACTTCGTTTGTAATATCTGGTACTGTTTATGTGTTCATAAAAACAAGTTATTGTTGACTCATATTGTCTATTATCGAAATTATTAAAAAGAAAAAAATAGCGAGGAAAATAAAAAAACGATCGCGTGCGAAGAACCGGTTAACAGCTAGTTACGACGTATCGAGGAATATTATTCTATTAACCGACTTCAAAAAAAGGATTCGCTGGTATTTTTCTTGATTCATAACTTCGACATTTATGAACCGATTTCAATTTTTTTTCTGTTTGAAACAACAAAGGGGAAGTGGGTCCAATTTTGAATGGCATTGAACCTCGGGTTCTTAAGATATACCGAAAATTGATATATTGGTAGATTCAAGACAAGTCCTGTTTGGATTTAATGTATTTGTAATGACACGTACCATGGCTATGCATGGCTTAATGAGTTATGAATAAAGCGATATGAATTTGAAGTCTGGTTTTGTTAAAACATTCAAAAGATCACTATGTTTGCGTCAGTAAGTGTTTGAATTAAGAAGTATCGTAGTTGTAAAAAAATATAACCGTAACACCGACAGCTGTGAACTCCGCGCCGTGGTGTATTTTTATTCGGGAACCGTGATGTCTTGTAATTAGACACCTAACGGATATCCATAACATATTATTATTTTTTATTTACAACGATCTAGCCGCTTTGGACATACTTAGCCTTTACGCTGCGGAATTTTCAACATCGTGGACAAAAGTTAAGATTTTAAAATGAAACACACACAATGTCCACAAATATGATTAATTGTTAATTTATTAACTCAATAAATGCCGTGATCTGATTTAATTTTGCATTTTCGATGAAGTTTTCCGAAGCTGAGGCTCTTGTATAAAGAACAAGTACGCTAATGTTTAATGTTGGTTGTAGATAATTTATTTATTTTTTATTATTTACAATTTATTATTTTTTACAAACAATGGCCAATTATAAAATGTATACATATTTTTCGATAGTTATTCATATCGTTGTCAATTAAAAAGAGGCAGAGATAAAGGACCTGGAATTTGTTCATCTAATCTAAATATCTTCATTTGTAATGTCCCATTGTCGAAGTAGACTTGATAAAGTTTGCATATCTTTAAGACTCTCAAAATATGAGATGTCTCAAATAAGAGTCTTAAAATATGAGATGTTTTTTTTAAAGTGGTAGAGTCCACAATAACAACATCGGTTGACCACAAATGACCCACACGACCGGTGAAATACCACGATCTAACAGAAGACAAACGTGAAGTAGAATTGTTTTGCGTTTGGTCCTCGTTGCCTCATGCTGATGCGTGAAGTGCTGGAGACCGATTTCTAGACCTCTTCCCATTCTCACCCTTTTGTTATAAGGAAAGGATGGGAAAGGGAAGTGCATTTGACGAGGGATGGATAGGAAAATGAAATATCATTTTTCTGTTTACCCCATCCTTTGTCCGTTAAAGGTGGGCAACGCGTCTGCGATTCATTAGCTTGTTGCAGTTGCCTGCGGGTAGCGGTCACTTAAAATATGGTGTCCTGTTTGCTCGTTTACCACATTCTTCTATAAAAAAAAATGTAGTGACAGTTTTTGTACTGGTTATTTAATTTACTTATCTTTTGCAAAGTATGAATATATTATTTTTGCAAGTTGTTTTATAAGCATAGTGAAAACGGTTATCAGAGAAAGATGAAAAATTCAATGACTAGGTACTATATATAAACCGGTATAATTACATTACTCTCAATATCTTTTTATTTTGTTATTAACATATGTTAGTTTATTTCTTTCCACAATAATAATATCGTATACTGTAACTTCCAAAACTAGTTTACGATAGCACCAAATCTACTTCGATCGTAACATAAAATCGTTTGAAATGGGTCAAACGAAGATCAAAAACATTTTGTATTTTATCGGACAGTAAAAAGAATTATCGTTGAAAATAAGTTAGTCGCTCGTCCGGTTCGGTGGGCGGGTGCACACTAGGCGTTTGGATGTGTGCACCGCGAGACGCGCGTTCTATAAACCATCAACACTGACCTCTATAGATATACGCTGGACCGGCCGACCTGCTATAATAATAATATTAACTATGGCTATTGCTTGCTCGGTGGCTCATGAAAACGCGTAGTGTGTATCGGCGTACACTCGTCTCGCTCTTCGGCGGCGCGTGCTCGAGAAACTCCACAATACGGTGCTCGTAAAACATTGTTATTGACACAGTTGTCGCGTTTAATGTACTTTAAAATCGAATATAAAACTTTAGCTCGTGCTGGAAACCGATATAAAAGCGTTAGCGGGAACGGGGATACTGTTTGCAGAAATACAATATTTTATGATTCTGCTTAAAAACTGATCGATCTTGATTGACCTCAGTATTACCCTTTTTTCTAAATGACACGATTTTTTTGTTTGTTTCTTCCCATAATCTCTTTTTCTTTTTAACACAAAAGTAAACAAATGTTGATATAAAAGTAGTTCCATCTTTATTTTAACAATAATGTACGGTAGTAAAATAAAATAGAATTATAGGAATCATGCAAATGTAGTTATTTTCGACTCAATTTTATTTAGGATAATCATATTAGCGCAGGCACAGCGTAGGTAGGCCTCCCACAAGATGGATCAATTATCCGGTCGATTCATGAAGTGAGCACTGGATGAACCAACTTTGGAGCAATCAATGGGGGCGAACATTCTGAAGTGAAGGACTATAAACAACGACCACATCATCTTACTATAACATGTCTTGATTCGAACCTTCAATTTTATCTACTGATATATATGAGCAGTAAAGAAGATTGTACCTTCTATAAATACACACGAAATCGCTTTCCGCTTCTGCATTGCATCGTTAGTATCTTACAGCGGGTGAAGGTTAACATTACAACTCGACACGGCTGTTATCACACTTTTCAATGACGACTTTGCATAGATCACTATTATTTGTATACTTTAGACTTGCAAATTATTTTTCTCGTTAAAATGTTCTTGCTATTCGTTACAAACGACCTTTTAGGTCTTTAGGACGGAAGCTAATGGTAATCATCATTCACTTGCGTCTTTCCCTGGATCGTTACTTAAACAAAGTAAAAAAAGGCCACTTGTAATAAGCTCTGGGGATAAGCAGCCATATATATTAATAATATATATACAACGTAGGGATGTCCCTGCGTTGTTTTTTTTTTTTGCGGGTGATATTAACAAACTTTTATTAAGATTGTGAGCGATCTACGCAAACAAACTTATTAAACTTATCAAGCGTTTTATCTACATAAAACGATTGATAAGTTTGACGACGATGATTGATGGTATAATAATTTATTTAAAACTTTAAGAACAATGTTATAATTTCATAGATAATATAGCACTATTTAATTTTCATAAAATACTGGTCATTGGGATAGTCCCGAACAAAAAATTCCTCTGGCTAACTTAACAGTGGTAATTTTTATTAAATCCGAATATAAATTGTCAACAAAGTACTAAGAGTTTGGTAGAAACTGAATGAGTGGAATATTAAAATTCAATATCCTGAGACTCGTTTGTTTACTAGCATCCGACTGACCTGAGTTATATCACAGAGGTATAGAAGATCTTAAGTTCACTTTTAATCGCTTACGATCTGAGTTGAAAGAAACAATTATGAGACCACCTACGCATTTTCAATATAAAAATGATAAGTCTTTAAGTGTAACTGAAAAACTGATCTGCAATTCTTCAGATATTGTAGTTTATCCGCCGGTTGCGCGAATGTTCGCTCTCTTGACTGCGCTCTGGTCAAAAAAAAAAAGTATCAACAGGAAATTACTCTTGCAATCTGTGCTAAAACTTTAGGTCAAACTAGAAAAAATAATTTACTTTATGTCAATAATATGCTGTTATTGAATACAACATTTATTGATATGAAACAGAAACAACTGTTGCGTGTATTTGTTAACTAAGTACCAAGAAGGCCTGAAGCTGAGTGCATCTAGTGAGATGGTAACTGATTTCTAATCTGATGGAGCAAGGGAAGACGTGAGCAGCACCTCACTTTATTTTATAACCTTATCATATCTCTATTGTATGAGGTAGCTAGGCAGGCTAGGTCTTGGATAGGTAGACTTTGTAAAGTTAATAGTTAGTTAACGAACTTGTTCATACTAAAAAGAAATATGATTTGTCAAATTAGTCAGAGGTCCTCGAGGCTGTACTGAACCAGAAACAAAAAAGTCGTGACCGTGGATATTGAGCGTGAGAAATTTTCGATTGCGGTCAATTCGGTTGTGCAAGTGTTGCGAATTGGGACGCCCTCGGTGGAGTAGAAGCGAGTCGTTGTTAGTCTACTGTCAGCTGCTACCTGCGCCTCGCCAGCGATGGCGCGACCACCTGTCTGGTTGCTCCTTTGTCTCATATCTACCGTGGGTAAGTCTTTGTTATGATTTTTTTGGCACACGATTTGGCAAGTGTTTTAGCGTCGCATGTATCTATTGTAATTGGCTTTCTTTGCTAAATAGTACTTTGTTTTCATTTAAGGGAATGAATTAGATGTGTTTTTTAGTCGAATTTTACTTTAGTAATAGTAAATAGAAGTAATCATATATTAATTGTAATTTATCTTTATTTATTTTTCATCTAAAATGAAATCTTTAAGTATAACGTAGTTAATTTTGGGTTGATTTCTAATGGTGTAACAATTATTGAAATCCTTAAATTCATGCTTTGTCTATTGCAAACAAAGAAAAAACAATCTTTACAATATTAAAAAAGAGACTAAGTTTTGTAACTATCAAATTCATTATTAGTACGGATACTTAAAAGTTTTCTTTTTTTATATTGTATATCTTCGTAATGAGATACAACTTTTTTAATTATATTATAATAGATGCTATAAAGTAAAAATAAAATGTATCTTGAAAAAACAATGCTACTTAAAGAAAGCGTTTGACTTGCACTCAATCATGATACAATCTCTTTTTAATTCGATAAACACAATGAAACTTGATGACATGGGCTGCATCAGTTTTCTTAGAATTTTGCCCTTAATATAACGATAAAAAAACAGTTTCTCACTTTATAGGTATCCGAAATATTTCGATCATGATTAATTTCTTTTTATTGGTTAAAAATTAAATATTTAGTTAATTGCGCGATTGCTTTCTATAATATCTATCAGCTTCGACAAAAGAATTCTGTATCGGTTTTACGTATATTAATTTTTTGTTGTTGCATACATTATCGAATTTCTACCGTAATGTATGTTATATGAGAATGTTTATGATAGTATGGCCTATGGTCAGTAAAAACAGGCTTCACAAAATTTACTTTTTAGGTATAATGAAATTGTAATATTATAAATGTCTCTAAATGTTGTGCCTTTTCTACTTTCTTTGAGGAATACTCTGTATTCTTTTAAAGCCATTATGTAAAAATGTATTTTATATTTATGAGCATCCGCTACATTACGAAGTTATTTTACATAAACAGGAGTATTGAATACAAAAAAATTGTAATTGTAGACCTTCAAGAGGCGGTAGAAGGAGACTGTTGTACAGAAGAGGGCGACAATACAAGCACAGATGTTGAACTGCAAGACGTAGGTCTGGAGGAAGTTTGCCCAGAACTTAGCGGTCATATAATTGGCGGGAGACCTAGCTCTGTGATGAGACACCCCTACCAGGTGTCCATGGTGATGAATGGTAATTCCTTCTGTGGAGGTTTCATCATCAGTCCAGATTACGTACTAACGGCGGCGCACTGTGTTCAAAAGTAAGTTTGTTTTTAATATCGTACAAGTATAACAAATAGTAATCGTATTGCTTAAAGGCAAATTAAAACATTTAATATTGCTTAATCATCATTACGCGCCATTATTTTGGTCACGTAGTTACATAGCCTGATTAAATTTATTTTCTGGTATTTTATTGTGAAGGTTAATTAATTTGATAAAGGAGTTTTACATATTTTAATTGTCATCATTACAAGAAGTTTTTTTGGTCAAAATAGATACATATCATATCATAATCTTTATAATAATCTTATTACCTCTTGTTTAAAGGAAAAAGAAACAAAATCCCCCATAATGATGATGCAGTAAATTATATTAGGTATTATTATTTCATCACCATTTCCCTGCCCTTTTCCCACCTACGTAGGATCAGCACAATATGTACGACTGCTCCATACGTCCTGTACCCTACTGTAGTCCATACTGTAATTGGTTTTGGCTATAATTTTTACGGCCGACCGCCTGCCTGACGCCAACCCTTCTCGGGAATGCACCTCCCTTGCCCATTCTTTCTTTATTAGTAATGAGTAGAGGAAAAGGATAAGAATTAGGCCTCCAGCACCTCACTCATCAGGCGAACGCAGAAGACTTACTTACTATACCATACTTCACGCCTGTCTAATTAGGTATTACTATAGGTATAAATATGTTTTGTCTTCCTTCGTCAATCTTTTTAATACCTAAATTTAATTTTTGAATACAGTACAGCAGCATCCGCAATTCGCCTGCGAGTCGGGAGCACGCGGCGCGACTCCGGCGGCCGCATCGTGCGCGTAGCCAATGTGACTGTGCACGCGCAGTACGGGCGGCCGCGCTTCGACAACGACATCGCTGCGCTACGCCTGGCGCGCCCACTCACCTTCAGCGACGCCGTACGCGCCATCAGACTGCCGCAGCCGAGACAGCCCGTGCCGCTCGTCAGGCTGACTGTCACGGGATGGGGACTGACGGCGGTTAGTGTCTACAGACTTTTCTGGGACAGGACAGTTAGCAAACACGGGAGTCCTTTATCTGACGTTAAACAGAATCATAGATCTATCTATCATAGATCCAAAAAAGTCTGGCAATTAACTAGACAAAACGTTGAAGTAAATTTCCGGCGTCCACGTTTGTTTCATGGCTTGAAGATGTACGGACGGAGACCTCACCTCCGTTTTATTTGTAGCTTCTTATACAAGTGACATGTATAAGAATTATAGAGATTGTATATCGCAGCCGCGCGGTCGTCGCATCCCGCGCATTATGATGGAGGCGCACGTGCCGGTGGTGCCGCACTGGCTGTGTCGGCTGTCCTACGGCGACGCACTCACCGACAACATGTTCTGCGGCGGACACTTCCTCATTGGCGGCGTTTCCTCCTGCCAGGTGAATACAAGGAAAAACATTGGTGTTCAATATCAAATGAAATTCTATATTTCGCTTAAATTTTTTAATGTTCCCAGGGTGATTCCGGAGGGCCGGCGGTGTTCCGCGGCACAGTGTACGGCGTGGTTTCATTCGCGAGGGGCTGCGCCCTGCCGTTGTCACCTACCGTTTTCACCAATGTCGCCGCTCTCAGAAATTGGATCACGCAAAATACCGGTGTTTGATTGGGAAGCAAACTCAACCCTATTTTTAAAACTTATGATTCAAATTATGTTTAACAAGTCTGTGATATAAATAAATGTTCCTTTCGCCTTCCCGTGTCTGACTGCGGTTATTTATTTTGTTAACTTTTGAATAAAATTTACGAAAGTTATTGTTTTTTTTTTTAATTATATTTTCTCAGCAATTTCGTAACGGAATTAAATAAATTGTAAGTTTTATAACAACTGATGAGAGAGTTGGTTTCCAAACCGGATCAGACGAACGATAAGATGATTTAAATATACGGCTCGGAGTTACCCAAACGAGGAAGATACTTAATTCGGATATTATTTTTTTTTTTAATTATAAATATAAACTAATTAATATAACGGCTTTACTCACGTGTTGTTCGGTGTATTACCACCGTACTAGTTTCAGACCCATCGGGGGCCTTCATCAGGGCGGGTGTGAAACCAGTCGGTACATACACCGGACAACATGTGAGTAAAGCCGTTATCTTAATAAGTTTATTAAAAAATGTCTCACGAAAGTTTTAACAATTTTTAAAATGTTCTAAAGTATATTGCATTTCAAACGATTTCTCTTGGATAACATCAAATCAGATTATCTTTCCACGTTTTATTGGACATTATCCTGTTTAAAAATGATGTAAAAACAATAAAATATGACTTTTAAACTTTATACGTTCTTCCATAGGTGTACGAAATGTTTCTGATCGGCTATCAGTTCCGAGTTCTGTCACCGATCTTTACGATCCATTGGGGACTGCAGGCGCGGCGCTCGCGGCCCCTCTGGAGGGAGAAGCAGAACGAGAAGAACAGGAAGCACTTCGAGACGTTTAAGAGGGAACTCTTCGCGAGGTACAGGAAGGACCCGCTGCACTTGCTGCGCAGGCCGCCGCAGAAGAAGGCATAGGCATCGACAGGCCGAGCGCACGCCGCCGGCCTGTTCATCGTGTTAATTCTAGTTCTACTGCTGTGACAGACACATTTTATGACAGTTATCCATACTTTTGATGTGTTAATCCTGTGTTCCACAGTTGAGGCCAACAAAGTATTTGTCATGATCATCCAATCTTTGATAATGTGAAACTTGAATCCCAGTGTAACTCACACATTGTTTTCACGGCAATTTTATGCTGAAGCTATCTCATGTCACCGGCTATTATTTCTTAATTCAATGTGGAACTGAAACAATATACATAAACTTAAATAAACTTTATTTATACATTAATGAATTGAAATGAAATGTTGTACATATCTTTTTGATAAATTTTAATACTTTTTTTTGGTATGATATGCTGTATATCAATCACCCACGTGTATTGGTACGCAGCAAGTATTGCAAATATATCTTGTTTCGCTGCGCTTTCCTTTTGATAAGCATACTTCCCAATATTAATATAGTACATATATAGCCGGTGACATGAGACAGCTTCAGCGTAAAATTGTTATTCAGCAATGTGTTAAGACAAATCTTTGATAGCGACAATGTTCAAGATTGTGTTGAAATGACTTACAAAATACCAGCCCCTCACTAAACCAAGTTAGGGACGTGAGCTAGTTCTAAATCAGAACGACATCGCGATTGGCTTATTTTATCATATTTATTTTATAAGGATATTATTAGTTCAATTAGGATTTCTTTGTTCGACTTTGCTGATTAATCAGGTCTGATAAAGAATATCAAGTATACTGGGACTCATGTATAGGTATTTGAGATAGATGATATGAGTATTTCTTATGAATTTTACTGCAGTAGGTATTTCTGCTAAGCCTCGTTAGTCGATAAACGATTTTGATAAAAAATTACGACATAAAATCAAATAACATTCTAAGGTGTATGTCTATTTAGAATATTAGAAATATGAAGAACCAGATAAAAAAAGTTATGTTAACAGATCTTGATCTTGAAAAAATGTAAACATTATTTTTTTATCAACTTACGATGATCGATCAAATCACGAGAAAAAAAGCTCGATGTTGTTTTGAATTAAAGTCACTTTTTATTTTATTTCAAAGACTTAAAATTTTGTAATCGATCGTCCGCAAATTTTGCGATTTCATACAAATCGTGATTATAATATACGCTTAGAAATTAATTAGTTGTTTGTTCATCCTTGATCTTCCTTGTGTTGGTGCTCATTCCGTTATTGAAATTTGATGTTTTCAGTTGCACAAGTAGAAAGGATAACGGAACTTCTTCCATTAATCATATCATGTACTATCTGACGAGGTGAAATAGAAACCGAAAAAAATTGGATATCAGCTTTTATTGACAGCATTTAAATGATCATCAATGATGAACAGTTCTAAGACATTTATGTAAATATAAATGTCTGAATTAATCGAACGAAGTATAGTTTTGGAAAGAGATTTTGATAATTTATTTTTGTTTGTAGATTTTGTAAAGTTATGTTTTAATCGGTGTTCAAAATGTTTAAACAAAGTCCGGTAATATGTGTTGTAAATACTTTAGATTTAATTTCAATAAAGCATATAAAACAAATAATATATTTTTTTAGAATTAGGTTGGCAAACGAGCAATAGCAATACAATATATACAGCTACCCAAAGACATTTCAATTCTGGTAATAGTAATAAAGCAATGGTCCGAGTCGAGGTTCCCGAGGGAGCCTTTAAGCTTAGTTACTCTTAAACAAGGTTTAGGCTAAGCGCCCTCTAACTACGGTCAAGTCCGGTGAATTTGTAAAATCCCTCCACCAGGCAGCCAAAACAGCCTCAAAAATAAGCATTGCTTATGACTTCTTATTTGTAATCGAAATCTACAATATTTAGCTAAATTTACCTATCTCTAAAGCTGTCATAAAGATTTCAATTTCAATTTGGAGTTATCTTCTCCAGTTGTATCTATATTATAGCTTCCCCGCCTTCTGGTTCTTGTGTTCGAAAACACTTTTAGCATATTATGTACTTAAACATAATTGGACAGAGTGGGCATGTAGTCGAGTTAAGAATGAGATAAAGCGTGAAAAATAAAATAAATACTTCTCACGAGAGTTGGCGATACAGAGATAAAATAGAGAGAATTCATAACGACACATTTTCATAAAAGTTCTTATCTTTCGAGGTTACGATATTTCAATCTGTTAATTTTTTATGAAACTTAACGTTACAAATAAACTACGATTCTATTGCGACCTTCACAGTAATTCGATATATTTTATGAGAGCATTTTAAATGAATTTTTTGTTTCCTTTTTGGAATTTAGACAAAAGAAGAAATTATTAACAGAGGTATCAAAATACTCGCTAGCCGTGGAGTTGCGGAAACATAGCTCCTACTGCTACCTAACTAACAGAGGTATGTCCTTTTAAGATATCAACGTTAACAAAGTTTAAATATATAATGTGATTTAGTTTTCACAATCAATACAAAGAATAATTCACGATTAAAAATTGTTTCTCGACTATCAAATTAAGGTGACGTACAAATGAAAGCTAACATTTTGTTATGGCAAAAACTCTTCTGCTTTAATAAGCAGCAGAGTTTTTGCCATAACAAAGAAAGAGCAGAGCAGAGCAGAGACAAAACTTTTTTCTTTGGTTTATTAAACTAGAAAAATGATACTAGTGTAGGAAATAAAATAAATAGATACATGTATAAAATATACAGAATCTGATTTTTGCAATCTGTTATGAGTTGTTATAATAGTAGATAATACACACTAGTCATGATGAATATGAAAAAGGAGTTGTCATCATGATATTTGCTGAATAAAAGGTTGGACCCTGGATGGATGGGAATTATAAATCGCAAACAAAATAATACAAAATGTTTAATCCTGTGAACTTGTATTAGATACACTCGTATGTACCTCTTAATACCCTCGATTAATGACGCTCGATTTTTGTAGTATCAGTGTGTACGTGAGAGAATTTAGTACATTACTTATCTAAGAGATTTTGAATTTTTACCGCTTGATTGTGGGTTTCCGTGCGATATTATGAAATCACCAATTGCTGACTTTTAAGTGCCTTTTCGGGCCTCGGATTAGGTATCAGAAGGCCATTTGCCCGTTAAGTTTGCCGTTTGCCCGTTAAGTTTGCCGTTTGCCCTTATTTATGTCCGCATGAAAGATCCTCAGCTTAAGTTTCGCAGGCATAGAAATAAAATACAATATAGCTAACAAGTTGCCAATAACAGGTCTTCCGCTTCTATAGATATTTAAAAACATTTTCATCGAAAAAGCCTTTTCTATCACCAGTAAATGTTCTATCATTGAAACTGATATAAAACGACATATTTTTATGCAAATGTTTTGGCGCGCCATCTCACGGTGACACAGCGCTCTGCAACTCGTCCATTGCAGACTATATATAGCTTTACTTTAGCAACATCACGATGACGGACTATTTATTTTATTGAACTAATAATGACTAGCAGATTTATTTGTTTTTTCATTATTGTGTAATATCATGATTATACCCAATATAAAAAAGTAGTATAATAAAAATAATAGTAAAAGTACAGTTTGCCGCGCTCATACGCCAAAACTATTGATTTCACAAAAAATTCTTATATAAATTGTTGGATATTGTATACTACTCTGTGTAAAAAGTATCGGGAATATGTCAATAAAAAGACCCGCGTAAAAGAGGTCGTTCTAATTTTTTTA
>DWLR01000324.1:0-28121 GCA_018246295.1 Papilio alexanor hazarajatica
CCTGCCAAGCGTGGCGATTATGGCACATTTCCCCCCAATGATGTGATCAATGGGGGAGGCCTATGTCCAGCAGTGGACGGTCATAGGCTGAGGTGGATGGTGGTGGAGGTGGATAAAAAATAAAACATCAAATGTAGACAAAGCTATCAAAATCTATGAAAATACTATTAAGAAAAACAAGATCGTGGACTCTATCTTTACTATTAAATAGAAACAGCGGAAGCCCTCTAAACTCGATTGTATTGCCTTATTACATGTTCTTGTTTTTATCGTAGTGATAGAATATTGTCTATTATTTTTATGTAACTGTTTTTCTAATATATTTTTTATATTTCACATCACAAATGTTTTTTTCGCTTCAATTGCCCTTAAAAGTAAAAAAGTGTACTAAACACATAATACAATGTAAATATTACATCAACCTTTTTACATCAATACTTACGGATTAGACTGCTGAATCGATATCCAGCATTAATACCTTTAAAGTTGTGATCAAAAGCTACAGCTAAGGTGAAATAATAGATACATATTTTTCAATACCTAATAGGAATCTATAGATCTGGCAGGTTTTTTTTTCGAAACGGATGCAACGACACGGTAACAAAGTGATCATAGTAGAACTTGTAGCGTTGCGACACAAATCTATACTCTGTTTTATTAAATAGTTCTCTATCAAACAACTTAACTACACTTAAAATAGTTTTAAAAAAACCTTGAACCGCAAACACGTTT
This sequence comes from Papilio alexanor hazarajatica, assembly GCA_018246295.1. NCBI lineage: Eukaryota > Metazoa > Arthropoda > Insecta > Lepidoptera > Papilionidae > Papilio > Papilio alexanor. Next base: position 733 of record DWLR01000324.1, read on the forward strand.
TGAATTGAAGAATTATTTTCATTAAGACAGAAGTTACTTTATTACTTTAACTTAACCACAACCTTTGCGTAAGCGGATGAGGTGTGGCCATTAAGTTATTTATTTTGGCCCGTTAAAATTATGACTTTCATTATCACTTTGTGATGTTTCTTTTTTTCAATTGCCCGTTCACTTTTGTGGCGCAATCGTAGCATGGTGTTTGTGGCTTCGTGGCTACAAACCGTTTATTATATTACGAGTACATTCAATTTCGTGCGGCCATGTTGGAATCAGTTGTAAGATGTTGTTTGTAAAAGTAAGTGATACAAACGACCACAATGTTAACTAAATGTTATGATTATGTTTTAATGTTAAATTACCACCACAGTAACAATTTGAACTTTTAAATTCTAATATGAAATATTTAGGTGTCGGTTAAGTTTTATATTTAACTACAGTGACTTTCATTCATTCATTCCATTTGGTAAGGTGACCCAAACATTAAAGAGTATTTTCCCATTAAATGTTTTAAATAAATTCATTTGTGCCCCGTGTTTTCTTTGTCGGGAATTAATAAAATATGCAATAATAAGGAACACTAACTTAATATTGTAATAGTTTAGTTTTAAATTGTCAACTTATTCTCATCGATATTAAAAGAGGAATAAACATAATTTAAAGTCGAGCAAAGTCATTTATCATCTTGCTATTGTGGAAACTTTTGCACGACTGGCAACACTGCTCGCAACTTAGCGATTTACCGTCGCTTTAACAGTTTTTAATAAGGAAGCGGCTTCGAGTTACCGCCGAGCATTTACGCTAAAGTTGTTTTAACAATAGCTAACTTAACCTAACCCAACCGGTTTATACTAAGCCAAGGTAACTAATGTGCCATGAAGCTTTTAAGCTAATTACAAGGAAGCTTTACCGAAGAATGCAAAATGGAATCCTATCATTATTTTCCTAAATGATTTTGGGGCTCCGACAAACCCTTTTCTGTAATACCTTTGTAATCCTTATCACTTAAGTACATTAGTTTTATTCACTTCCTATAAAAACTCATCTTTATAAACCTCAAAATCTAGCTTGTCGTACTTGTGGCAATTTCCATACAATACCTATATGGAACATACAGTGGGTGTGTGTTCTAGCTTTTACATAAGAAGCCAAAAATCTGTAGCAAAATGATAATTGTTCTCATTGTACGTCAATTACATAAATACTAGTGAACATATATAAGAAAGAAAGAAAGAAAGACAATTTATTGTCACAGAACAAAATAACTCACAAACTATTAAAAAAAACACGAATAAAGTGTAGTAAAAGGTAACCAACTCAGAGAATGCAGAGATGACGCAAATGATCCCGGCGCTGGTTTTCAGCCGGCCTTTACACTCATATGAAATTACACTCAATAGGAAGGGTAATTTAAAGATGGAAAGTGAAGCTAAACAAGTAAAAATGAAAATAAAAATAATGATAATGTTACAAAAACTAACGGATAATTTTTTTTTAATGTAATTACTGCATACCTAACTGTTAAAAGTACAAAATCATATATTATGAAAGTGGTTACTGACACTAGCTACAAATTAATTTGTGACTCTGGAAGAGATCGTTTGCACAATTTAGCAAAAACTGGATGCGATGCAATATGTTTTAGTGGTGGTGAAGGATCGTTCCAAACCTTCGAAGCCGAGAATTTAAAACCACCTTGAAACCCGATTGTTTTGTGTTTTGGGACAATCATTTTATTTTGTACGGTACTCACGGTATTTATAAGACTTATGGCTAATCGACGCGGAATCATCCGTAGATAGTTAGTTATATTTTAAATTACGTTGATCCTTCAAATTTTTTAGGGGATAAGAAAATACATAAAAGCTTAATTTACAATATTGCTTGTCATGGTAATGTTCTATGTTTTGATATATGTTATCTATTATCAAAATTATAATACTCGGAATCAAATTACGAGATTATTCAGCTAGGCAAATAAGAAACGAAAGAATGCGAAGCCACGGGCAACAGGTAGTGAATCTATACAATATTGCGTCAACGGTTTCCAAACTAGAATTTGAGCCGTCGATGACCAGACGCTTAAAATTATAAGTCTTTCGATTATAAGACTGCTACTGTAAGTCTTGCATGATATTTATGTACCTCATATTTGATAAGCTAAATAAGTTATGACACAAAACTTAATATACGTGACAGTATGTATGTATTTACAAGCGGCGATTTTATAAACGGTTAACATTAAATCAAGCTTAAGGACGATAACGTCGTTTAAATGGTAGTTGTTTCATTAAATACATTTAAATTCCAAAATACAAATGTTAACGAATACGAAAGTTATTTATTAAAATCGATATTATTTATAAATGGTAGCGCGGTAGCGAAACCAGATGTTGCATAAATGCTTGAGTTTACCTGATGTATCATAACCTCACGCCGCCCTGAAATATAAATATTTTTATCATACCATTATTAACCAATCAATTTATTTCGTGTACGACTCAAAGATTTGGATCAAATTTTGGATCTAAGATAGTATTTTGAAAAAAAAAAGTTAGTTTTTACAAAATAATTATTGCTAATAATTATAGTGCCATCTTTTGTGTTTTTCACATTGTTGTTACCTTCAAATTCTGTAAGATGGCGCTTTCTGTGATTATTCGAATACGAAATACAGAATACAAAGGACACCGCAGAGCTAAGCTCGGTTGCCCTGATATAAATATTGACTCAAAACCCACCCTTATACTTAGTTAAGCAAATGTTCCAAAAGAAATTTATAATTTCTGCTTACTCATGTAGCTTGAGAGCATTTCTTTATTTTTTTTTAACTACTTCTTTTATATATTCTTAAAACGTTTTCGTTCTTTTATTTAAGTTATGAAAACATATTCAAATTATATTTGTAAGTTTGAGCACCGTTGGACAAAATATAAATAATTTATGAGACTCACTTTTCTTATTTTAATCCTGTACCTTGTGACGCAAGGTATGCGTCCACTGCGGTACAGTGCGTCCTGTAAAACTTATTTTATTTATATACTATAAATAAAATAAGCGACTGAGATCTCTGAGTCAATTTTCGTTTATGGCATGATTTGGCTGGGTCTCCAGGGTTCAGCCATTACGAAGAGCGCTTCCGATTATCGTACAGTATCCCCTTTTCATCACAAGTAATGATTCGATTTAAAACCCCATCATTATTGTGTCGATTGAGCAAAGTAACACAGCAGTCGACGCGTGTTTGCAAGTTCGATTCACTCAATTCACGAGGTACCCATCCTTCAAGTTTTTTTACTTTCCCGATTTGCTTCAAGTTGATTAATACAGTTTTATCACTTACCCCGAAGCCTGCAGCTATCTCTGAAGTGCCTTGTGATGGATCCGCTTCCACAATAGCCTTTAATTCTTCATTTTCCACTTACCACACCACGAAAACGTTGAAACCAAAAACGTACCGTGCTTTCTTTTGTGACACCAGCGCCGTACACATCATTAATCCTTCGAGCTGTTTCTGCAGCACTGGTGCCACGGTCTACCGTGCTCTATCTCGTTCTCGTTCTAACTCGTACTCGTTCGTAATATTTAATAAATCTTGTTAACTCGTACTCATAAATATACCGATATTTCATATTTTCCATTGTGCGGTCATAAGCGAGGCCGAAGAAAAAAATTATGAGAAAAAAACAAATGAATGACTGCTTTCAAAACTCAAATGTACCAGCTAAATTAATTTATAAATTTAAATTTGGAATTCTTGATCAAAGAGTAGACATTTCAGATCAAATTGGTCAGTACGACAAAACGCTAATTTCATATGTAAGGACCTAATATATGTCATAGTCGTGTTTATCCTGTTTTTGTGTATGAGTTGCGTGAGGCTACTTTATATTTATATAAAACAAAACATCACGGCGTATTCTCGACAAAGTAAAACATGTAATGGTTCTAGCACATTTTCGTTTTGCTTAGGACGCCAAAAGGTTTTAGAATGGTGGCTACACATAGGCTGACTGCTGTACGGTCAAGATTACGAGACCACTGTATAAGGTTGTCATCTTTTGTTGACTTTCTTGACAAAACCTACGCCTAGAAACGGATGTGAGTTCGCTTATAATAACGATCTATTACTTATATTTACACAAGCTTAATGTTTTATAAATAAATTATAAAATTTTCTGAATATAAATTATATAGAAGAAATCGCTCTTGTCTTCAGGACCTCTACATTATTATTCGTGACATGAACTTGTTTTGTTCATCCAGTTGACAATTTTCCTCCGCTCGGAAAACTCCCCCACTTTAAAGGTTTCTTATGTAAAATATATAATTATGATACAAATTTATTGCTAATTAATTAATAACAATATATATTACATATAACTGTATACATGTGTGTGTGTGTGTGTGTGGTAGAAGTTGATCTCTCCGTGTGATCGGTCAATCGATCTATCCATCCCACTCTTGTTGCTGTTTCATAACGGTCTGCCGTCTGGTGGTTTGCGGTTCCTTCCTTATATCCCTCGGTTTCGCATCTTTTTTCCACAAAAGAAGAAGAAAAGAATTATACTTTTGTATTGAGTCTGTTAAAACAAGAAAATTTACTCTAAAGTGATTTTGCCGAATAAACATCGAGCATTGTAAGCTTTCAGCTAATTGCTACAACGCTTTTAAGAAATAAAAACAAATGGCGGAAACGATTCAAGTAGATGCTTCAGCTTATGGTGGGTCTAATGGAAAAACATTTGCGTTTAGCTTTATTTATCTATTTTTATCTTTCTTTACATCTTCTAAGTGTGAAGGTTACAAACTAGTAATGCGTTACATAAAAAAGCTACTTAACAAAATCTTTACGGCAAAGGCACGAAACTTATTTGAAAATAAGTTTCATTTACGTCACAAGAGGTCGTAGTTTGCGATAATGTAGTACGATGGCTTGTAATCGGTTGATGCAAGTTGGTGAAAAACTATTTCCAAAATAACATTCAAGGTTTTGAAAACATTTACGAGCTATGCATATTATAGAGAATTGTTTGTAGCAGCGCGGTCCAGATAAAATAGTGCTGCCGCCCGCCCACGCCGTTCAGAATAGAACCTCATCCCCTACCGCCCCACCCCTTGGGGTGCATAGCCGTCATTGTTTGTCATAGACTTACCTACGCTTATGTATGAATACCAGACATTATATTTCAGAGAATAATGCGAATACTTTAGCTCGCAACTAATATTTTTTCATCTTTGTTGGATGTTCTGATTGATCTCGAGTCTATTCATAAAGTTCTGAGACCAAAGAATTTAAAAGTATACTTTGTTTGTTAAAGTAAAATTATATTATAACGCAGTAAGGTGTAAGCAGAGACTGTCAATTTTAATGAGGCTTACAAAATCATTCTGGGCCATGTATTAGCTCTCACAAATTATGTAATTGCGCACCTCCTGTAACCCGATGTATACCGTTGTCAACGATATTATTTGTTCCTTTGAAATACGAGTATGTAAAGAATCGTAAAAATGTAATACTAAGCATTCGTTCCCGGCGTCGCTCGTGTCACTTGCAATATCGCACGGTACACGTAACAATAAACCGTATAAGCTTTTGTTCCTTCTAAAGAACATAGATTTTATAGAAATAAAAGTAAAAGTCTGAATAAAATCAATTTCATACTTTTAGTTATAGTTTGTTCGCCTGAAAAACAAAATATCCTCCTTGTAGAATGTTAAAACATGTTATTTATTATACTATCTGATTAGAATCAGCAACAGATATTTTGTTGCAAATTAAACTCGTATCGTCGCACAGGATCCAGCTTATTATCAGAGAGCAAATTATGCTATATGTACCGGTAATTAATTCTAAATGTTTCAGTTTACCTCTGATGTAATTAATAACGTAGAATATAACCACATTACTTAAGAATGTTATCGGTAAATACACTTAAATTATCATCATAAAGACATAAGAATAGGTTAATTAGGCAAAGGCTTCTACGACCATTCATCCTTAGAGTTAAATTACAAAAAAAATGTATAAATATTTTTATACATGTCTTATGAATATTTTCTTTATCCTATAAGAAATGATTTTAAAAAATTTCAATATAAAAAATAAAAGTCAAAAACATCAAGTTTGCACATACTCTGTACTCGACGCGGCAAACACTTTGAAGTTGTTTAAGCAGACAGATTGGTAGTAAGTTAAAAGTCGAACGAGTGGCTGCGTCGCCTAAACGTCGGTATGTGGGGGTGGCGAGGCGGCGGGGTCGGCAGGGGATGCTTGAAATAAAACCTCACACCACCGTCCTTAGGGTTGTCCCCATGGATACACTGTACAGGTCGATTTATTTCTTAGTTGCTATTATTATTTTATTCGTTTTCGAATAATTGAATTAAATAAAAATATTTATTACACGAGTTTATAGTAGCGCGTGAGATAATTGTATTTTCATAAATGCGATTTCTGGATTTAATTTCCAACGATAATTAATAATCTCGTATGAATGTTATCATTTGATATCAGAAATAAACGGCTGTCTATTCATCCTTGTTGAGTAAGTCCTGTAATTACGGTAAAATACAAATTCTTAGAATTTAATAATTCATTCTCTTTATAGAAACATAATTAATCCGTAAATAGTAGATAAAACAATAACAATATCGTATTATAATTAAAAGTCATGTCACAAATATAGAATGAAAAAGGTGATTTAAATTTTTATCGAAAAGTAGCATATTAAAGCACACCACTATTTCTCCACAAACAAGTCCCATAGATTCCTTTACTGGAGCAAGCGATTCTTAAGTAGAGGATTTACGTGTCGTTAAACTTTTTTACATTTACGTTAACATCTTGCCTGACTCCTTAAACGATTTATGTAATGACAGTTAATGGAACGCGGTCGGTCGGTGTTACCATTTAGTAATGTTAATAACGTTATTAGGTAACGATATCTTTAGGTAAAACGAGGTTTTGATATGTCCGTAAGATTTGTTTATGAGTTAAAATAAGATACTTGCGAATTCAATCCCCGTCTGTGCTAAATACTTTTGTGATGCTTTTCAAAATCCCAAATTATTTGTATCTCCTGTTTGTGTCATCTGATTGCTGCAGCGTCTGGGATATGCTAAAAGTAATGCGGCATTAGAAGTTCTGAGAAGTTTAAGGTCACTGTATATATATATATATATATAAGTATACAAATACTTAAAACACCGTATTATATGTTACATTTCATCTCAGCTAACAATAAATCCTGCAACACAAAGGCCTCAAACCGTCGTCTGTCAAGTTCAAAGTAACCTTTGAAAGTAATCAAAAACCGTTTTCTTTGGGCCAAGGTCTCGTCGGAGTGTTTGATGCTTTGTAAAGCGCAAACTTTGTTAATATTAGTTACGGGCACAAATGTAATAATTCTCCGCGGTCGCGAACGCTTCGCAGGTGACGTCACACTATAGATTAACTTTCCAGGGCACTTTCTGAAGTATAAACAATTGAGCGAACTTCTTAGAAAGTATTGCTTAAACGTTTTTTATGAAGGTGGCCAACGACCAAGGGCGTAGTCTTTTACTAGGCGTAACTTCGAATAATATGTTTATACATATGTATATGTTGTTAAAGTTTTCTATTATTACGCAAGAGTATGTTTATAGTTTCTTTTCCACTAGACATAATGAAAATAATTAAGAAAATAAATTAATCACAGTAACCAATTATTATACTGCGATGATATTCGAGATAAAACTTATCTAAAGTTGAATAATTAGCACTCGCGTTGCTTAGAAATCTGTAACTTTTCTTAAATAATTCCGGTTTATTAAATAACAATTCCGATATTTGCCTCGCAAAAACCTAATCAACTGCAAAGTATCTTGAATACTAACAAATAAGATAAAAGTGTTGGATCGTCTGTGAATACATCGCCGATAAGAAAAACGCTGTTGACGTATGTATGACGTCAGAAGGTGCGTCTGTGACGTCGAACCACCCTCGACCACCTCATTGGGAGGGGGGCCTGTTGCGTACTGCGTAGATGCCTCTGAATCTTATAGATATCCTGTCACGCGAAATAATATGATTTATGCTTAAGGGAATACGTATCGTATTTGCAAGAGAGAATTTATGCTAGATAGTGAGCACGTCCGACGGAAAGATGGCGTTTGACACGAATACTGAAATGTTTTTTTCGAATTGGAATAAATAAACGCATATTATTTTTAACACTTGCAGTTACGAAATTATACGATTAAAATAGTTTTGTTTGAAAAGTCTGGCTTAAAATGAAATTGTTGTAAAATAGATTGAAAAAGGGAGATCTGCCATATGAAATATAAGCTCCGTTGAAAAATAGTTATAGATAATTTAAATTGATGTTTCTTCTGCCTATCCTATTACTTGTTTGTTGAGGAGAGTTTATACTTTTATTTTTTCAATACAATTTCACCATTATCCAATAGACAAACAGTCTAGAAAATATTTCGCCTCACATTAATCATTGTGAAAGTAGGATTTCAAAGGAAGGCTTTGTAGGCGCCCGTTGGCGGCATGTTTTCACAAAAAATATGCCGTTCTTGCCTTTTTGTATTTTTGCGACCCACTTTGAAGATATTTATTATATGAAAAAAGAAAAATCTTTTATCGCAATAATAATAAATGTTTAATTTGTCCGTTTTTCATAAGTTTTCTTTAGATTAGTATGACAAGGGTTGGGGCGCTTATAATATTTTGATATAATAAGCTAAAGGTTTTACAGAAAGATGTTTACGTTATGGGTTTTAGAGAAAGATACGAAATCTAAAACCGCACCGCTTTACGTAGAATGAACACCGAGCAACAGTTTCTGCGTCACTCATTCACCCTCCATTGAGATTCGTCTGCCGCCGCCCGCTACCCCACCAGGGTGGGGAGGAGCGAGCCGGGTGTAGCCGGCGCCTCTCAAGCCGAGTATGACCGATCCCCCTCCGCCTACGCTTTCATTGACACCCACGCTCGTGCTCATTCAGTGAAATTGTGGTACAACCGATAGGGATGTACCTATGCTTCATTGTGCTTTCGATTAACTTTTTTTCCTATGCCGGACTCAGATGCGAAAATAGATTCATTCGGTTTATTGCGTTTCCAGATGAATTATATTATTAGATATTCTTAGCTTATTTGAGACTTGTTTCAGAAACCAGAAAGGTACAAAGTGTTTGGGATAAAATCAGCTTTCAATTGATGCTTGTTGATAATGACTTTCGAATAACCTTCAAAGTTTTTTTTAGAAAAAACAAATCGACTCCAAATTGTTATGATGTTTCGCTCTTTTAGGGATAAGAAATATAAAAAAAAAATATACTAGGTTGCTTACATAGCTTAACTAAACTAGTTAGTTAGCATCAAACTGTATGATACTAAAGAAAACTATAACTCGCTTGAATCTTATAAATGCATAATTCAATAACTAAAGGTTAACTGAGAAAATACTTTAAACTTCAAAACTTGCATACAATTCAAAATTTTGAAGTTAACAAACTTATAACAGAAGGTTTAAATTTATAAAAAGGAAATACAAAAAATTAAAACTTGGATATTAAAGCTTATGAAGTTAAGCCGGTGCCAGTTTCGTCTACGTTTTGGAGCGGCTTTCAACTCTCACTTTAGAACTTAAACGATTGCTTCGAGATTTTAGTTTTTATCTTATTTTACTTTTCAAACTTTATCGCTCTAGATTCAACCTCTGGAATTGATATCAAATCCGATTTTATGTTTGTATTTTTAAAAATTCTCACCATATTATAATTTCAAATTTATGGTAAGCTTAATCAAACTATCCATGGTAAATAAACCATTAATTACTTTAATTTATATAAGGGCTTCGACTAAATTTATAGGCCTAAACAACGTAGACTCCATGAAACAATTATGACGTTATGTTAGGCGATCACAGATGGCGCCACCGTTCGCACCGCCCACCCTGGGACGGATTATGGTCGTTAAATTGAAAATAACTGAAATGAAACAGACTACTTTATCTTTTGTCTGTTAAAACGAGGATTTAAATTTCTGACTCGAGGGTATTATTATTCGGTTTGACGAGAGTTATAAAACGCCTACGAAAATAAATCATCAAAATAACTTACTGTATAAATTGATTGGGTTAACATTGAGCTACTGGAATAAAATAATTACAGGGCGCATAGTACTGGTAATCCTAAATGGAAATGGACAAGGCACGTTGTTCGTTGGACGGCTGGATTATATATCCAAAAGATAGAACAGTGACCCCGTACAAGACAACGCAATGTATTCGTAGATAGTCACACGATGAGCCGACAGTCTGGTAAGGGTTATGGGAGTTCGCTGGCCGAGAGCGCAGCCATCTTTGTGAGCGGTGGCGTGCTCAGGGTTTCAGAATATAGCAAGCGAAGAGATACTTGTCTTGGTTAAACTTGAAGTATCAGGAATTCTTGAAACTATTTTCACTAATATATTCTTAGGGCAGCTTAGAATAATAGGAAAATAGGCTTTTTAGCTTACGTTACAGTATTGCCGCTATTATTGCGAGGTCGTCCAGCAGTGGACTTCTTTTGGCTAGTATAAGTATAGTGATAATGATGCGTATCTTATCGTGTTTTAGATTACGCAATTTTTATAGTAGTTACTAAAACTAAATTAACTCTTTGGATTAACAAAAATCGGAGATCGTTACAATGTCTTGGTTTTTATGCATTTACGTCTTTATATCATTGTTTTATTATGTCACAAAAGTAATACTGACAAAATTCAATGACCACAGTTACACGTATTTTTATATGCTAATATTCATAGGTCTATATCAACACAACTGCACAATTAAATTAAGTTTAAAATCAATAGCCCGAGTACTAAAGCGCTAGTGGAGCAGGGACAAGGAAGTGCTGCGCAAATGCAATGACCTTCATCCGTGACCTTGAACCCGTTGCCATTTGCCCAAATACCAAAGTTCGAGCAACCCCCGTAGGCGAGCCGCCCACTTTCGCCATTCACCTAACGCATTTTACGGTAGGCAGAAATGTACAGGTTTCTATATAAATGTATACGTAAATAAATACCTGCGTTTACAAAAGGGTTGAACTTTTCTTTCGTGCACTGAACAAACGGCAATACGAAACGCTTCGTTCAATGCAAAATAAATTTATATACGTCATTTATAGCCACAATACATCTCATTACATATCCATTAAATCCAAATTAAGCTTGTCTTAAATCTAACAGTATATAAATTTTCGGCATTTTCAAATTCAAAATTAAATGGGATTCACTACCGAATGTCCCTCTTTCCAACAAAAATAAAATTAAATCAGTTAACAAACGACAATGTTCTGAGGCAACAAACGGAAAACCTTTTTTTGGTATAAAGTTTGCTTTTGTGATAGTTATAGTAATAATATTCATTTTTGATTTTTTTTTTTATAAATTTTAATACATTTAAAAATATCGCGCGATCAGAGAGGGGTTATTACGTTCACATAGTGCCGCTAGGTGGCACTCGAGTGATATACAATAAACAGGTGTTTTGTACAAGTCTAGAAAAACTTAAAATGTCGTCTCGAAAGTGTAAATATGATGCTGATGTATGTTGTTACATATGTGGTCAATTTATTAAAGTTCGAGACGTAAAATACGAACTAAAGACATATCACGTTCTCTCTGAAGCCTATCCTAAGCCTGTCCACATGTTGCTTGTAGTTATTGTAAAAGGTGTTTGGAAGGTAAGCAATTTTAATTAAGTGGTAAATCAAATATAATATACATATTAGTTTTTACTTCTATATTTGAAAACTAAAAGCGTGCACTTTTAAATTATTTTCCATTTTGATCTAATTATTTGATATTAAAACTTAATAAAAATAATGAAAGTGTTTATTTCAATGGTTTCATCTTCAATTAAAAATTAAAACCACAGATTTTGAAAAATATCGTTCACTCCTAAATACAAAAGCAAACTTTTTCATGTCATATATTTTTCTTTTTCGTCTAATTACAACTAATTTTATGTTTTAAAGTCAAAGTCAAATTTTGTGTTGACCCGTGTAATCATTAGTATCCTTCATTTTCTTATAGAAGCAATTAAGATTGCTCGGCATTTTTCCTGTAGAAATAACTTTTAACTTTCAGCAGATTGTTTTCATTAAAGCACTTCTTAATTTTTTCTTTAATGAACTAAAATGTATAAGAAAGATTATTCTTTAGATTTTCCTGGATCATATTAGAGCACAATTTATCTTCTATTCCATTATTTGTATCCATATGATATATGTAATTACTTCGATATATTTAAACTGAATAAATAAATAAAACATCTACAAATTATGAATTGCAAGACTTAAAATACGCTTGTTTATCGTAAATTGTTTTTACATTATATTGTAGATTCTAATTTATCTTTTACTAAGTTTTTGTTTAATTTAAATTATTCATGTACATTGTTTCCTTGTTCATTTTGTTTATCAATACCATAAATTATTTATACATTAAATGTGCTCACATTAAAAATAAAAACAGATATTAAATACCAATTAAATTACACTTAAAAACAATTTGTAGGACACTTCCTACAAACAATTGATACCATTTTTTCATACAGAATTTTGTACGAGAGTTTCATTATTTACTATTGTTGAGAACATTGTATAGATGTGGGAATTAAAACTATGCCTAAACGGTAGCAGAAAATTATGTTTACAAAAAATTATGAAAACGGACCATAAATTTCTGATTAAAAAAATATTTAATGCTTTATCTTTTATTGTTGTTTCTTTTATTAATATCTTGTTTTTTTTATTTACAGGTAATAAACGTCGCGATACCATATGACTAAAAGGTCTAAGGAATAGTACTCGTATATATTATTTTTTTGAAGAAAATAGAAGACTAAACAAATACAATTAGTGGAAGTAATTAAATAAATTAAAAAATACAAAACATTCTTCATTACATTTATTTATTATTATACGACTACTAATTTACTTACTATATTTATATATTAGATTACACATTAAATCAACGTCCTTTTAAATGAGGAATGGGGTAGGACGTAAGTCAAATTTTAGTACTCTTAGCAATAACTTTGTAATTAGTAATAACTTTCTTGCCTCAAAATAGATTAGTTCTTCCTTGCAGGCCTTTAGTATTTTTACCAGCTGAACCAATACGGAATGCATTATAAAGCGACCTAAAGTAATAAATCTAAAACTGAGGACTGACGTGGGAGACGTCTCGATGTCAAAGTTGCTGGCGATGTACTGTTCTTTTTTAATAATTAGTACAGTTATTTATTATTATCTGTAAAGCCGTAAAGCGCTAGAAACGACGAGATTTATAATATTAATTCAATGCGATAAAATTTGTAAAAGTAGTTTAATTCCAATGTCTAATATTCGCGTAAATATAAAAAAATTACTTAATCTAAAAAGTCTAAAAAGTAAAACAAATAATATCCTCTATATTATTAAAAAGAACTTTTTTCTGGCGTCCTCAGAACACCATACCAGAGTTTCGTCACAATCTGGTTAATGAACGCATGGTGGAAAACATACATTGATTTTTAAATGTTTAATGGCTTTCGACATTCAATAATAATATCTTATGAATATATATAAAAACAATATATATGTGTGTATGCGTGGCCACATGTGTACTAAAGTGTGACGCAATGCAACTTAATTAAAGTTTACATAGATAATTACATTGTGGTGTTACTACATTGTTGGGAGCATTCAACGAACGGTATTTGACATTGAATATTGTATCGGTGCGCGGATCGCGGGTCGCGCGAACATGAGAACAGGACAAGTAAACATGCGTGATGCATCTGCATCTGCATCTGCTAATGTTTACGTCGTCCACCACAATTACATCTATTTTAACAATTCTTGAGGTCCTAGACGCAAAACCTAACTAGTCGTATTCAATAATTTAATTTTTTTATTTATGAATGCGGCAAATAAGGATGTGTTTTATCTGATCTTAATTGACTACCACTAGATCCGTAACGTTTTCGAATCGGTGATGTTGCCCGGCCGAGCCGATTGATTCGTGAAAAGATAAATTTATACCACAGTACAAAAATATGGCCTTCTAATTGACCCTTCTAAGGTTACATCTAAAAAATGTTGCTCAGCTTAGAGGCTATTACACCAACGTCCAAATACTATTCCAAACGACACGTAATATTCAATACCTATCATTTAGATTCAAAATCATTTCTTACGAATAGATCTCTAACTCTGTATGTTGTCTCTGAGGTCACACTATTGTCTTTAACAGTGGTAGCTTAATTATGATAAGCCAACTTAAGGGTGAATTTTGTACATTAGATGAAGTAGCTGAAAACAGAAGATGCTGAGTCTCAACTGGTTTTAGAGTAACTGTAATGGGCTCTGGAACCCTAATTCGGACAGTTACTTTATGTGTTATATTTTAGGTGGCCGAGCTGTAAGCCCTGATAATTAATGTAGTAACAATCCTAAATTAAGGAGGTAGCATTATCATGATACTACATTGGATTTCTGTTATAAAAACCTGAACTATTATAACCCTATATATATGTATGTTGGTTTCGGCATATCACCTGAATGTTTTGTTGTGTCAGTCGCTTAATGTAACACATTTGTAATAGAACTCACAACTCACAACTGTAGATAGAAAAATACGAGTGAAGTGTATTTTTGAAACTAGTTGTAAAATTCGTAAACAGCCTTTGGCGTGGACTGGTTGAAGTATCGAGTGTCTTTTGTTTTTACGAAAACTTATCCCAGGCTCGATGTCCGTATCGGTTTTCAGACCAGGACTCGACTACATTTCAGAAGTTTCCTGTTTATTCACGAATTAAACAGCTATTTCAAACTTATTTAATTTCAAATTTCAATCTATCCTTTTTAAGCCTTTATATAAACAGCCTCCTGTTTATATAAAATTATATTCGAATATCAATTCAATTTCGACTTAAAGAATTTTGCCATTTTCGATTTGATAAAATAGAGTGATGATGTTCGAAATATTTGTATTGTGCAGTTGCGAGCTCCTATATAAAATCACATAAAGGGGTTTCAAGCCTTTCATCTACTAGTTTGTCACAAAACGATATCACTCAAACAGTTATTATTAAACCTCATTAACAACTCTTTTACACTAATTAACAATCAATAAACAAAACAATGAAATCATAATTAAACAGTTCTTTGTCTTGAAAACAGCGTCGCGTGATCCAGATTAAAAACGATTATTAATTTGCAAGTGAAAATTACCCGAACGGTCACTGAAACCACTTGACCCACTTTTAAAGAAAGAACAATAAGTGACCCCGGGAAAGATACTCATTTATCACGATACTTTCAATTTAGTTACTTTGTTGCGCTTTTTTCGGTTTATTTTATTGGTTACTATTTACTTGCTTTAATGGGAGTCTTTAATAGAAGTAAGACTGGCAACGTTATAAAGGAGTATTCAGTACACGACTAAATAAATTTACGAAACAAAGGCAGTTGCGAGTGACGTTTCCAGCTTTCCAGCATAAAAGATTTGCTTAAAATGAACTATGTAATTTTTAAAAGATAACATTTTAAAAACCCTTACGAAAATTTACAATTTGCTAGATAGTCAAAGGATGATTTGATTTGATGATTGATAATCAATTAATTAAGTAAAACGCATTCAAACACTTTTATCTATATAACCGTTACCGTTACCTTTTGCACGATTAAGTGAATTCATAAATTAGCATTAATTTGAATATTAAAATGTTTAAATTCCCTTACAACTTCAAAGTTTCACAAATTGTTCGTCAGTAAAATTTACCGTATTATGAATGTATAATCTGGCAGAGTCCCAATCCGGTGATGATAATATAGTAACGGCCCGAGCCGAGGCTCTCGAGGGAGCCCTCGAGCTTAGTTACTGCTAAGAGGTTTAGGCTAAGCGCCCTCAGCGCTCGGCCACCTCAAATCCCGTGAAACTATAGATGCCTCCTCCAGGCAAACAGTGGCAAGTCAGTCACAAAAAAAATGGCAGAGCTTTTAAGACATAGAGCATTTTAATTGGACTAAGTAATCAAATAAAGCTTGACTACAGTATTAAAAGATTTTGAGTACACTCTTAGATAATAAAGGTCATCAATAAAATGACTGATGTTCATTCATTAAGACCGTAAGGAAAGAGACGCAGAGTAAGCTTTGTTCAAGCCCTTTCATAATACTGGTCTTTCACAACTATAGGAAGTTTTTGTAGAGGTATAGAACTTTGAAATGGAATAAAACAAAGAGGATTTTTATAATTGACATGAAATTTACTGTATTCGAAAGATAATCTTCTGGCATTATAATTTAAATATGACTTCTGGCATATGACCGCCGCCGCTGGCTCTGACGTCTCTCTGTCTAATCTGGAGGTGTAATTTTCAATGACTTTTTCCAACATTTGTGGCCGTATATCGACAATAACGCGGCGAATGTTGTCCTCCAAGTGGTCAATCGTTTCGGGCTTGTCGGCGTAGACTAGTGACTTCATATATCGCCACAGAAAATAGTCTAGCGGCGTCAAATCGCACGATCTTGGGGACCAATTCACGGATCCAAAACGTGAAACTATGCGGTTACCAAACGTTTCCCTCAATAAATCAATTGTTGCACGAGCTGTGTGACATGTTGCACCGTCTTGTTGAAACCACAGCTCCTGCACATCATGCTTGTTCAATTGATGAAGGAAAAAGTCAGTAATCCTGGCTCTATAGCGGTCACCATTAACTGTAACGTTCTGACCAGCATCGTTTTTAAAGAAGTACGGACCAATGATTCCACCAGCCGATAAAGCTCACCAAACAGTCAGTTTTTTTCTGGATATGACGGTGTCTCAACATACACTTGAGGATTATCATCACTCCAAATACGGCAGGTTTGTTTATTGACGTATCCGTTCAAACAAAAGTTTGCTTCGTCGTTAACCAAAATTCGCCTATGAAAATCGGGATCAAGGGCAATCTTATTTTGGGCCCATTCACCAAATCTACGCCTTGCTAGGTGATCGTGTGACTTCAATTCTTGCACGAGTTGTATTTTGTAAGCACGCAAACCAAGATCTTTGCGCAAAATCTTCCATAAAGTGGATGGACACATATTCAATTCCTGTACAAGATGGCGGATAGACTGATTCGGGTCTTCCCCTACGCTACGCTCTACAGCAGCAATGACTTCTTTTGTACGCACTGTACGATCTCTGTGGATGCGCATTATCATTTAGGGTAAACGTCATGCGAAAACGTTCCGTAGTTAATCGAATTAATTGCTCTGATGAACGATCATGTGGACCGTAAAATGGACGTAGTGCGCGATACATATTTCGAACAGAACCATGATTTTCAAAATAAATTTACACAATTTGCAAGCGTTGTTCAGGCGACAGTCTATTCACGTTGAAATGCCAAACCAAGCTAAACATAAATCACTTAAAAGCTCAAAAAAATGGCTGCCAGTTAAAAAAAGTGTTGCCAACTTAAAGTTCTATACCTCTATAAAATCACTATTTCTATCGTTGTTTGGAATTTGGAAAATCCATGCGATATTATATCTATCTATGCGATATTTTGAAAAAAAAAGTAGAAAAGTGAAGGTTACAACTACTTCTCGTTTTCACCAAAAATAAGTGTCAAAGCAGTTTTAATTTTTAAAATATTTTCATTTGGAATGTGTTTAATTGTGATAACTCCATCGTTATTGTCGTCGATCTTTTTTTTATTTGTTAACACGCCATCTGTCGTGAGCCAATCATTCTAAACAATATAAAATCACACTGTACCAATATTTAACATTCTTTCGGTATTGTACTTGATCAAAATACAAGACAAATTATTATATTTATTTACTGAGAAGTTATATTTAAAGCCATTGAAGGGAACATTGTTCTTGTATCGAACAAAAGACTGCAAAGACAATAAACAACAGCTTGAATATCTTTTATAAATTCCTTACATTATTGTACTCAACTTCTTTAGATTATTTTGACTAAATATTTATTCAACTTCTATATATAAATGAAGTTTTACGTCCGAATTTTGCACCCGATTCGGTTGATATAGATAATAATAGCCCCTTTTTTTTTAAATTGTCCCAATCGTGCAAAACATACATTTAGAAAATGCTACTTACACATTTATTGGAAAACTGAAAATTATCTGTACCAGCTGTTTTTTATTCGAATCTTAACCTTGAAATCAAAGTAGAAACATCAGGATATCATCGATTCAGTTTTAAACGACTTTAAAAGAAAAGGAGGTTTTTAATTCAGTTTTTTTTTTACTTTTTTGTATGTTTGTTACCGTAAAACTTAGTTATTTCCGAACCGATTTATTTTGTTAGGAAACGAACATTCGCAAACTGTTCCCATTTAATTTTGCATATCATTGGACCATATTTGCCATAACCGATATTGGAAATGAAACCAATCTATGTCAGTTTTGTTTTTGTTAAAAAAAACGTTAAAAGATTATAACTAATACTCGTTTGGGCAGTATGGCAGGATAGCCAAGGAAAAGGAAAGGATTTTAGCTTAGGACACCTCATTCGCGAAAAACATCTCGCATTCCATAAGGTCGTGTTGCCTTCCCAGTGTAGTCGGAGATTACAACGGCTGATTCACTGCTGGTAGAATCATTGGTAGAATCAGTGTTATGGTTATAGTTTTTCTGAAAACTCGAGCACTACAATATAAAATTAACGTGTTGAACTGATAAAGATTATCCGTTGATATGCACCACTGCTCGTTTATAATCGTTAAATTAACCAATAACCTCAGTTATGTAGGAAGAGTTAGGCAACTCGGGAAAACACTAATTTTAACAAGCAGTTTGTATCGCTAGAAGCGACTAACGGTAGTGAATTGTAATAACTTGAAGATCATACGGTAGGTTTGGCATCTATTACTTTTGTGATTGGATTTTGACTTTGGCCTCGAGTTTTTTTTTAGCTCTGAACAATACTGCGCATTAACATTGAATATACCAAAGCAACACTGGGCATCCAGATAACAAAACAGAGAGAGAGAGAGAGAGAGAGAGAGAGGGAAAAAAGGTAATGAAGCAAAGGAAATAGAAGGCCTATGACAGCGCCATGAGCCTTTATTTTGATCACCAATATAATCGCTACTACCGATCTAAAAATGTATTCGATCTGACTAATTTAGTTATCTGAACAAACCTTTTTTACTATCTACTAGCTAATGAGACCTGCCATAATATTATTTACATGCAAATGGTAAATTTTTCTAACAAATTATTTAGTTTTGTCAACTAGGCCATGCTGTATCAGTCTTGAATATGCAGTGATTAGTATTTTAGTGTGCGTATTTTATAAATGCAACATTGTACTGATAGAGCTTGTATCAGCCTACACGCTCCAATAAAAAATATAGAAAATAATGGTAAAATGTTTCAAATGTAGTTGTAATAGTCTGTTTTTTTTTTTAAACTTATTTCTGACGTGTAATTTATAAAGAAGGTAGGTAAATAAAAACAATTCATATGTCCCGATACAATATGAAATCATTTTTTTAAGGATTGATAACACTTATCTTCAATCATTAAATTTTACAATATAATTTACGAGTTACTATTACTTAAATAACATGTCTTAAATATTTTTAAATTAATTTATTTACATTTTATAAATCTTTATTATTTGATAATGATATCCTACATAAGTTATGTGCGAAAAACAAAATTGATGGTGTATTTGACCAGCAGAAGATCTGCAACTACGCAAAGGTTGGAATACCCATCGAACCCGAGATTAATGTTGGACTGCTTACATCTTCTGTGCTATTGAAACAAATCAGTATGTAACATTAGCACTTGAACTTCGAGCGCAGGCTGCAGCAGAACCCCCAACTTCTGGCAGGATCAATACAATCAATTCAATTCAAATTTAGTGTAATTTGTGTTATTTAATAATGTCATATTAAATACCTTATATAATTACATATATTCCCAAGGAGGGTTGGCGTCAGGCAGGCGGCCGGCCGTAAAACTATAGCCAAAACCATTTGCAGTATGGACTACAGTAGAGTCCAGGAATACATACTGAGCCAATTCTACGCAAGTGAGAAAGGGGTAGGGAGATGAATTTACGAGTTACCATTAAAAATCAATCCAACACGGGGTGGCTTGACCAGCTTGTTGTTTCTACTTTGCTTTATCCATTTTTTTCTCCGAAAAGGCTTGCTACGTATCCGTTCTCTTGTAATTCTTGTTGATTGTGCAATAGTTAACTTGCAAACTAAGACTACACATATATAGTAATATAGCTTACACTCACTTATCTTTATTTAATAAATTGAACAACTAGCACCTGAATTAAGTTTATCGTATCGCCCCACATGCACAAGGCCGGCTAGAATAAAAGAATCCGGTTGGTCCGCGCCGGCCTCACCTGCATGAACAAAGGTCACACTAGCTTTTCGTATACTTCTTTAATATTAATCGAAAATAATATAATGTTTGACAATCTTCTATTACGTGCCTGTCAACGCCTTATGCCAATGTAAATGATGCGTCTATTATATACTTACTCTATGCGGTTTTACCGGCAATCGTCAGGTATTTAGAATAATTTTCTATTTACATTATCTTGTATAATTGTAGTATAAATAACTGTGGTAAAAAATAAAAAAAGTAAGTATAAATAAATAATAATAAATAAAATAGTATAAATAAATAAAGCGTCAGTATTTTATGATGCTTATAGATAATAACTCCAGTATATTTTGAAACGAGTAATATAGTCGGAACTACAAATAAAAGAATTTTGTTCTCTGCAGGCTATGAAAATAAAAAAAAACTTAGTTCATTTATAAAAACTAATATACCGACATGTAAATTTATTTCATGGGAAGCCATGGGCATGACGCCTGCTTTTGTCAAGCAAGCAAAATTACAATGTCCAGTTAGAAAGGCGTCGTCGCCGAATTTTGTGTTTTAAATCCTGTTTTTACAATCAATTCGTATCTAACATAATTGACTTAAAATATCAATCAAAAACATAAATTGCTTATATTGTTTTCACTTCCTCACTATATTATTGAAGTAAGTATTTGATTTTTTTTTATTAATTATATCGGTTTTTGAAAATTTAAATTGATGTGTGGTCCTATTACTTTATTTATATCAATCGCAGTGAGGTCGACACTACAAGAATCGCTTATCAAAGATATTACGAGTGACAATCATTGTTCGCCTTATCAATCGCTTCAAAATCAAATTGCGCAGTTTTTTCCTTATTATCTTTAATTGCGAGCCGATAGTACTTTCTAAATTGTGTTCATAATTGACCTTCACGGTCGATATTAAAAAACATTCCTTCAAGTTTGCTTTTATCTAAAATGACATTAGAATCGATATGAGATAGACAGGCCAGTAAGAGCTTTGTATATAGACACAAGCTAGAAATAAATCGATGAAACAATTATATTCATTAATTTATTTAATGCATATAAGATTTTCTTCATGCTTGTTATTGCTTTTTTTTTATGATATTTTATCGCTGCTATTCATAAGTCTTCAAAGACACGGAGTGTCGTGAAAACAACGCTTCACCTGTTCGGCTGCTTTTGGTTGTACTAATCTAACCGAAAAGCGAGTTTAATAAATGTTACGTTATTATGCAAATATTTTTCGTATGGTTCAGCGGTTACGATGTTAAAACAATTATTAACATAATAGCAGCTTTATAGAACGATTTGTATGTAATTAGTGAAACAACTTACAAATGCATATATGTATGTTCGCGGACGGGCTTGTCTTCGCCTCGCTATAGGGTGCTAATATAACGTCTTAATTACATACATGTACATTGTACATTGGAAACGCAATTTCAGCAACAGTTGTTGTTATGCATACACACAATGTAGCTACGTAGCCGTATATATATATATGTGTAAATATGCGTTGATTATAAAATACTTTTGGCCAAAAAGGAAAATACGACCACAGCACCACACTACCATAGGTGTCAATCATGGATCCCGTCTTATTTTTTCTATTTATTAATTCATCATTATGTATGTTTTAATTTTAGTAACTCACTTTTATATGCGGAAGACCTAAAAGTGTTCTATATATCCACGAACGTGCGGAGAATCACAACAACTTTCAAATGATCTGGACAACTTTTCCACATATTGTTTTGTTAACATATTATCCCAAAGTGTTGACAAATCTAAAGCCATAACGTTTACAAAAAGAAATATACAAACGATTGTACCTATAAATTATGTAAGAATTTGATAAAGTTACATTAATCAGAGAATTAGGGGTAACACTGGACTGTAAGCTACATCTGGATGTCCAAATAGACAATATTATGTGTAAAGTCTTTAAAAAATATGAATTTGTCATAAGATCTGCCAAAAACTTTACACGATTATTCACCTTAATAAAGCACTCATTTATTCCCAATTGGAATATGCCGTACACATCTGGAGACCATTCTATACTTATAGACATTGTACAAAAAAGTTTTTACGTAGTATGCGGTACAAATGAACTGTTCACCCATAATGAATAAAAATTGTTATAAAGCACCGTCTAGGACTCACTGTCGTAAATCGTTTTAACTTTTCGAGACAACTTGTCGCACGAATGTCGGAAAACATTCTCCATTATATCGAATGGTTCATGAGTATAACACAACTTTCATTAACGCAGATATCATGTCATTTAGATATAAATATTGTTTTTAAGTTATAATTAACATATCTATATTTGTCTTAGCTGTTAAAACTTATCTTTATTAATTTATTTTAAGTGACAAATGTATTTGTGACGTTCTTTGTTTACCTTAATAAATAAAAAAACAAATAGGCGGACTTGTTAACGGCTTAAACAAACATAAATATACCTTTTTATTTTTTAAAGCTATGACTTAAATATCTCTAGTTATAACAAACTCTTGGCTATTGCTTCACCATCAAAAGATCTCGTATTTTGGTCGGATTCACAAAGAACGGTCCCAGGCGACTAACCTTGTCCAGTCGGTCCATCTTATAAGAGATATATGTGGCGTTCGTCCCATTTATTGAAGTTTAAAATTTTAACGTTAACGTCAACGTTTTAACGTTTTCTTCTCTATTTTCAGGACATTAAACAAATGCAAAGATATCCTAGTAAATAAATAACATCGTGTGGAGTTTGATTTCCCATCTATCCAGCACCGTATAATCACAAATAATACTAACCAAAAATAACAAATTACCTAAATTTGAATTAAACAGATATAGTGATATAAAATAGTGACTGAAGTTATTGACATAATTTTTATATTTACAATGTATGTTGTTAACAAAATTTTTCTTAAGCGATGCAGCTGACGATTAAAACAAATCAATATCGGTATAATAGTGACACCATAAAAGAACAATAAAGATTGCAATTAATCATAATAAAGTAATAAAGATTGCTGCTATTAAAACATATTAATCTGACACGTTGGACATAGACAAAGAAAATTAATTAGTAAAATTATTATTTATTTCCGGTACAAATTCATCAAAATTTAATATTATTAAAATGACGCATAAGTA
Source organism: Papilio alexanor hazarajatica (assembly GCA_018246295.1). Taxonomy (NCBI): domain Eukaryota; kingdom Metazoa; phylum Arthropoda; class Insecta; order Lepidoptera; family Papilionidae; genus Papilio; species Papilio alexanor. The sequence continues at coordinate 24,311 of DWLR01000324.1, forward strand.
CGACGAATAAGAACTTAATGATGTTATCCAATATGTACACAGTAACCATAACAAGCGTGCACAATTATATTTTAAACAACGAACTTATTCCTCGAGAGTTTCTCTGCGTGTATTTAATATTTGTTATCACAGGTGTACACGTTTAAATATACGTCAACTCTAAATCGCCAAATTTATTATACATATTATGTAAATATTTTTCAGACGCACTTACATATATTATAAATTTTTACGTAAGAAACCATTTAAATAAAGTTCGAAAGAAGTCAGCGATTAATAAAAATACACGATACGAAACTCAATCAATCGTTAAGATATCACATTACTTTGACGTAAATTATTAATTAATTTAATATAGAATGAAGAAGTGTTATTCCTGACTTTAATCAAGTTAAACTTCTCTCCGTATTAAAAAAATAAACCCCGAGCCTTTTTATCAAATTTACCGATTGTTATTAAAATTATAAAATCAAAAGGTTGTATGATTTCTGTTTTACTTTTTATTGTTTACATAAATGAACCTTGAATATGGACCTTCATTACTGTCCTTTCACTTTAGAGGTGTTAATAAAAATTATCAAAATTAATTCGAGTTTAAAGACTGTCCTACAATGTTACGAACAGGTTTTCTTTGTGTTATTAAGGACTTGCGATGTATTTTCTTTTGTTTCATACAGCCTTGTTGTTTACAAGGAACTGTTGTCCGCCATATCAATTAAAATTGAACTAATTTGATTGACGGTTCAGACTTATTGGTTGCTGCATATCGGACATAATAACGTACTAGGTGTTTATAGGACTAGATCGCTCAGGTAGTTCCGATAACATATGAGCTACGTAAATATTTTGCTATGTCCAAGACTCGTGTTCTGGACTCATAAAGCGATATCCAGATATACAAATCCCCAGATCGCTCAGAGTCCTCAAATCCATCCCCCAAATCTTCACAATTCTGCCGTGACTAATTTTGAAGTGAATTTTATAATTATTATTTTATTTAATTCTTTTAGTCTGCATTGCATAAATATAACAATATACTGACAGTAGGAAAGTTGACTTTTAGCCCGTATACCAAACAGTATGTCATCATATCAGACAAGTCTATATCTAAATAAGTTATGTACTCTATATAATGTATAGCTTCTTATTGTACCATAAACTATGAAAAAAAAAATGAACTACGTATATACAGTTGAAATGTATGTATGATTTGTATTAATGATCCGGAACATGCGCCGAATACAATATATTCTATGAAAAATTCAGTAACAAAGAAAACATTTCATTTTATCAATCTATGATTACTTAAATTTATGATATGTAATCTTTTTATCTATAATCTTTGATAAGATAAACACACTTTTTGGATATTTGATGCTCAGAAACGTGCAGGTGAAATTTATCAGCAATTCTACATCTTTCCATTCGTTAGATTATAAGAATTTAAGCTTAATCGCCATCGAATGTTGTGTTGTCAGCGAATCAGGCTTTAGATTCACTTTATTATTTATAATATTAACTTTTAATTGTTTTTATCAAAGTAGATTGACAACGAATTAAATTTGAACCTCAAAAAAGATTGTTTGAATGGAGGTAATCTAGACCTAATAACTAATTCTCCGAACTCTCTCTCCATTCAAAAATCTACGTTATCCAATTAAAATGCAAAGTAGAGCCATTTTTGATGCAATTAAATATATGTCAATACCTCATCCTGGCACAGATCTCTCGCTCCCATTATCATCTACATTAATACATCTATGGACACATACTCGTCGATGACAAGTACTCTTATTAGCTTTTCTTTAATATGTTACCAATCTGATCGTTATTAATTTCGTCTAGGACGTTCCCTTGAGTTCATTTGCCTTACATATTTCACTATCGCCTTTCAACATAACTATAATTTAACTATCGGTTGTAAAATGATCATTACACTTGACAATCACATCATAATCCAGTTGTGTAACATTCAAGCTGATGCTACAAAAACTTCCAATGACCTTGATATGCCTCTTATGAAATTCGCTTTGTTTACCAACGGAGTTATCTCGTGCCGAGCGATATCAGCCTAGCTGCCTTATCAACGCCGAAATATCATCTGCACGTTTGGATGTCATGGCCAAGCAACGCCTGCGGACTTAGTGATAGGAGATAGCGGATGAACAAATCGCCCTATTTTTACTTCATAAATATTGCTTTTTAATTTTTTAGTTTATCGTATGGGCTATTCGTATGTATTGGTATGAATTGTGAAAAATGAATATCAAGATATTTTATTAGCGCATTTTATAAAAAGATGTAAACTTTATATGAGTGTTTTGTAATGTACCTTTATTATGCTACGATACTACTAAGTTTAATTTACTGTTTTTTAACTGTTTTTCATGCTTCTATTTGATCATAAAATTCCACTAAATATTGATTCATATATCAACCTTCAAATATAATGTTAACGATTTCTTAAGGTCCAATTATTTTAAATACGCCTTAGTCGAAGAAACTTTCGTATTGTTCTCATTTTGATTGTTTGATATCGATTTCTTGGATGTGTAATAAGGCATACCAATTAACAAAGTTTATTTTATTATTGACATCTGACTAGTTCCTACACACTAAATATTGTATTAGCGATATTCCTAAAATATAAAAGGATTCACAACCACCAACGATTAAGTGCAGTAAATTAAAAATACATAAAATAAAAATAAAACACTAGAAAACGAATAAACACTTAACAATATTTTATTTAAGATAATTATTTATTACTTATATACATTTTATATAATAAAATTACAATGGACACTACCTAATTGGTTCGTGGGTGTCGATAACACAAAAAATTGTACGATCTCCTCGAACATAATTTGCATGAATTTTGCAAATTATTTAACATTAAACTTTTTGACATTTATGTTTCAAGTTCAATCGAATTAAAAAAATAAAAATTACACTTACAAATTTTTTTAAGGTAATGTAAAGTAGTTATAAATAGGATTTTTAAAGTCTTACATAATTACAAACACTAAAATAAAAGGTTGGCAACTAATAAACCCGCCACTTTTTTCGTTCGATTGCTAGAACAATGTAGAAGTTTCTAGAGCATTTCAGCACAGTATATAAATAGAGCGTGAATCAATCACTCGATAATTGCGCAACTGAACTTCAAGGAGTAAAGTTTAGAAGAAATATGGAGATTTCTCGTGGGGAAGTTCGACTACTCCTACTTCACGAATTTCGTTTAGGTCGAAAAGCGACCGAAGCAACTTCAAATATATGTGCTACGATGGGTGAGGGTATGCTCTCTTATGATACCGCTAAGCATTGGTTCCGGAGGTTCGGGGAAGAAGATTTTGAACTTTCTGATGAACCTCATCCAGGAAGACCGCCTACAATAAATGTGGAGGAATTAGAAAAGCTTATAGAAACCGATTAAGTTCGCGCTGTTTGGCAGAACAACTTCACTGCTCAAACACTGCAATAGAAGATCATCTCCGTGCCTTGAGTTTCACTTGGAAATATTCTACTTGGTTGTCACATGAACTGGCGAGATTACAACTTCAAAAGAGGGCCGACACATGTATGGAGTTGCTAAGTTTTCATCGTACCACTGAGTGGCTGCGTGATGTTATTACAGGGAATGAAAAGTGGGTCCTGTATGTCAACTATACCCGCAAGCACCAGTGGCTTCGAGCTGGGGAAATGGGCGTACCGACACCAAAACCTGACACAAGTAAAAAGGTTCTTTTGAGTATGTGGTGGGGAATAAATGGAATTATTTACTGGGAGCTCTTGCCAACTAACAGTACAA
>DWLR01000325.1:0-28050 GCA_018246295.1 Papilio alexanor hazarajatica
ACAGCACGCCTTCGACCTTATCGGAGAACCGGTAACACACATAATTTATTGCTCTTGAAGTAAGATAACACAGATAATAAAAAAGTAACTTATTATTGAATGACATATCACATTTATAAAACAAGCAATAGGTAGTAAATTAAAAAAAAAAAATACGACAGACTGGTATTTCTATGACACTCTTGACTCTTCAAAAATCATTCAAGCTGTTTAGGCTATCGGAGATCCTGATAGAATGAACATACATGTAGGCGTAAAATATCACCTTTCTGTGAGTTGAACAAAAATCTCACACCTGTTACCCAGTGAGGTAGGAACAGATAAAACTGATCTTCATCAATACAATCTTGCAATACAATTGCTGCACTGTAGTCATGCTTATGAAATTGTTTTCAGTATACTTTGAAATTAAACAAAACACCTTAAATTATGTAGGTATACAAAATATGTCACTAAACTACTAACTCACTGAAACTAGTTTTTAATTCGATTATTACCAAAATATCTTACTTCAAAATCGAATCCTTTAAAAAAATTTATGTTGACGAATTTGACACGAATTTATAGGAATTACGGGAAGCCTACGAGCGACACGCCTACGAGTCTCGGCACGTGGAGGCCGCCTGGAGCGAGCTCAGTCAGCTGCTGACACAGCTACAAGACAAAATGGAGTTTGCTGCAAACACAATAAGGTTCTGTATATCTGGATATTTCATATACGTATTTTGCATCATGGATTTTGCGAGATACGATATACTTGTATCATCTCATCAACTCTCATTTTATCATGTAAATATGATCTATGTTTAGTTAATTTTATAGAAACCATAGGAATAAAAAAATGTAGTTTTCTTCAATAAAACAGTTAGTGCATATTATGTTTTTACATATTATTAGTAAAAAAGATTGTCTATTTTTTGCAGATGTACGAACTGCGGACGTCGACATAAGCGCGTATTGACAGACAGGCCGTGCTACGCCGCTCGGTACTGTGCTCAATGCAAGATCAGACACTCCGCCAAAGAAGTAAGTGCACATACCATTCTCATCACACGCGACTCGTGGGAAGACAGACAGAATATCCTGCTCGAAGGACCAATTCCACAACTTCACACAAAGATGTTGTTTGCTTAATTACAACGTAAAGCTATGTTTTATTTCTATTTACAGTACATCTTTTTTTCTCTTGTGTAACGTACAAGCGTGAACGTCCTTTAAGTCGAATATCAAAACGGCAGTTTATCTATCGAATTACCATCTAAGAAGTTTTAAATCGGAATCCTCGTTAAAATATATGCCTGGATTATATGATTTTTACGATAGGCACTCCATATCGAAAAATCTGTAAACATTAATAGTCCATTCCAATACAAAATTAAAAGTTGGTAAACAAAGGTAAAGGCCTCTTACGCTAAACTTTCGTAGTTCCAAATTTCTTGCAGAAACTAACTTCTCATCACTGTATAACATCGGCTATCTATATCATACAATTTCCCTTCACTTTTCTCTCAATTTGTGCAACATTCCCAAAGAAATATAATGTAATCACCATCTCCTTAATATGTGATGTCTTCTTTACAAAGTTTTGATATTAGATTGGAATGAACGAGTGGTATAATAGTGGTTCTTTGGTCACCAAAATTTTGGTAACATGCTGTTACACAGGGTGACATCTGGGCGGAGTCCGGTATGATGGGCCTGCTGGTGATGTACTACGCCTGCATGGACGGCGCCGTCTACCAGATCACGCAGTGGGCCAGCTGCCAGGTAAACTTAATCAAACTATTATTTTGTTTCCGGCCCTTGACACATACCTCATTAGTCTTCTAATATTACACCATCATATGTCTCGAATTTTACCATTAATTACTCAGATTTAAATGGTCGTTAGGATCTTTAATTCATCTATATTAATTTAAGAAAGTTGAAGAATTTGTTTGAACGTACTAACAGGAAGGAAGTATGAGTCCTATTTCAATTTTTTTTGCATTAGAAAGCATGCATTAAATGCATGCGCGCGTTTCTTTCACGCGCTATAGTCGTTTCGCACCATGACGGGACATATTGACGATGCAACAACTTGCACATGAGAGATTATATATCAAAAGATTTTTTCAGTAAGTTGTACATGCGCAATGTTCGAACTCTATTCGATAACAACAGATGGCGCTGACACAATAATACAACTCGATATGGTTTTGTTATATGTTATAATATATATACCTATTGTATATAAAATTAATAGTCTTACTCTGGAATGCTATGCGTCATTTGAAACGTCATTAACGCAGTAACTATCATGTAGGTTTACTTAGATGTCTTTTACTGTGCAATGTTAATTTTGCTAATTAAGTAAATGATAAATTATTATATTATTTAAATTGTCAGAAGAAGAACCTGAAGCAGCTGCGGCCGGACTGCCACGTGGTTCAGTACCGCATCGTGCTCGGCAGCAAGGCGGCTGACGTCAACCAGACCGCGACCTCTACTGGGTAACATTTTTTTTTATTAATAAGATTTTGTTTAGGGTTCGTTATTAAGTATTTAAACTATTAATAATAATAAAAGTTAGTAATCCGCTACTAGTTGATCAAATCTTACAAAATAAGGCTAAATATGTATGTATAAATATATAAGGTTGTAGTCTATACATAAGCTGGACCTGGCCCCTCTAAACTTTCCTTAATGTTTGAGTAACGTAGAAGTAAAACCATCAAAATTAATCTTTTTTTTAACACAAAAATATTTTGTTTAGAAATATGTTTAAGTACGTGTATTATTCGGCACTTTTTTAATGGCGGAGGCCTTTATACAGCAGTGGACGATCATAGGCTGAGGTGGTGGTGCTGGACGTATATTATTCATGTTGCCAAGAAATCTAAAATAAAAATGTATGTTGCTTCTGCTCTAACATTTTCACTGACTGTAGGTATTGAAAATCGTTTATTTCTTCTGTTTCCAGTCAAGATCCGAATTTGGAAGAGTTCTTAAACAATCTATACAGCAAGTCGGGCGTGTCGGCCGCCGCGCCCGGCAAGCAGCCCGCCGACGCGGACAAGCGGCGCCGCGCCAGGAAACACAAGCCATAGACTAGACCATAGACAACCGCAGCAACCATAGTAACACTAATGCAATGGATGACAACATAGATGATATTAAAAGTTTTGTAGTCAATTTTTAATATGACAAGGGGGCAAAAAAGCAACGGATCGTTTAATCTTAAGTAATTACCGCCAATGGGCAATGGAAACACCAGAGGAACTGCGGTTGCGTTACCGGCCTTAAAGGAAAAGGTACGCTCTCTTGAAGAACCTTAACCTTGGGTTTGGAAACGCCGCTGAGGGAAGATCATTCTACAACGCAGCTTTGATGCAGGAGGTCTCGGAAAACCGCACGATTGTGGAATACCAGACATCAAGGTGTCAATACTACCTGGAACTTCGTCATGTGGTGCGATAACAAACTGTATATTGAAGATCATATTTTGTGACCCTAGACATAATCTTAGACAACATTGTTTTGATAATTTATGCTTAGTTACTAATGATCATTGACCTTGATCACTAAAAAAAGACATTGGTTTAACACAAGTGAGTTCTTATCTACTAGGATGAAAAGTGTGTTAAATTTGATGTTATCAGTAAGTCTACTATTTAAAAGGCATTTTAAAAATTGTTAATAATGAAGGTCTATAATTTACTTTGACCTATATTTCTTAATTACTATAACTCGTGGTAAATGTTGAATAACCTAGAAAAATTGTATATTTCCTTACCAAAACATTGGTTACAAAACTTTAATAACATCTGTAGTAATACATCCATCGCCCCCTAATATGATCTGTGAAAAATTTGCCTTTGAAAATATACATTTAATGAATGCTACACTGTACAATTCTAATAAAGCCTTAATACAAAGTAAATAAATATAATATAGCAGGAATTATTTTGTTCAAAACATGTCAAAGATATGAACAAAATAAAGTATAGATTTCTAAATTAATTTAATTATTTTCTGTTATTAAAGTGATAATTATAATTCAAAGCACAACTTTTCGGATATTACATCAACAGGTAGTGATGATGACAAGTCATTCAATACATAACTGATTTAAATTAGTCTGTTTAAAACGTTAAAAAAAAAAACAGACAAGACAATCCGTAATGTTGCCATGTATAAAATTATCACTTTACTCTTAGTGTTTAGTGATTTCTTCTTGAAAAATGTTTTATTTCAACATTTTTTTTAACCATACTTCAAACTACGAATTCCTTCAACGACATTAATTAACAAATACAAATAAATTACACTTATATATAATTGTATCTATACGATTTATTGATTAAAAATATCTACAACATGAAAAAACCAAGTAAAGAAAATCAAATTTTATTCATAATAAGTTCTGTTTATTTAATTAACCACAAAAATTCAATTTATTTAATTAACTACAAAAATTCAATTTATTAACTACAAAAACGCTCGACACGTCCCTTGTAAGACGCTTGCCTTAGTCACTAAAATTATACAGTAGAGTTAGGTTCATTTTAGAATTTGTTTTGTTTGAAAAAATGTGACTTTATGAAATTGGAAAATGTCGTCACATCTAGGATATAAGAAGACCATATTGATGAGACACCTAACAGTACAACTGAACTTGCATTCATGTAAGAAACTGTATGTAAATTATTTTTATTTCAGCGTAAAAAAAAATATTATATAATTGAAGATATATGTATGGTTTTTCAATATATGTATTTCTTCACAACGAATATTATTACAGTGCTTAAGTTCTGTTCTTATTTCTTTTGTGTTAATTTGTTTTATATCTTTTTTTCTAATTTCCCAGATGTTTGCTAATATGTTTATACATAAGTCAAATACTCATATGCTTTATATGTAAAAAAAAACTATATTCAAAATACAAATTCATATAAATCTGTAAAATAAGACAAGGATTTTTCAAAGATGTCAAAGTATAAATACGATTTTAACAAATGTTTCATACTGGTCATTACACTGATCAACAAAATATATTTTTAACTGGTCATGTATTAGAATTGTCCGTTTTCTTTTCAGAATAAGCAAAATGTAATGTAAAATGACTCTTAAAAAATGAAAATTGTCACCAATATATTTAACAGCATTGCTTAAAAGATTTCTTGGTGGTTTTTTTTTTTTTTACTAAAAATTGATCAGGAAGCAGATTTAGGATCTTGATCGGTGAATTAATACATCGATACATTGAAAACATCACTTATGTATACCAAATACAGGTCATCTCCCTTAAACATGTAGAAACATTCCATGTTATATGATGGGTTCCAAATGAAATCCAAAATGGTGAGTATGCAATTTTTATGCAAGAAACATAGGAAATATACCATTTGAAACGCTCGAAGTTCTATTTGAAAGAATAGGACAATGCTTTAATGATCGGGATCGAGCACTTTTGATATGTATTAAAAAATTAAACTCTTGTTTTTTATATGTCAAACATATATTTGTATACATTTAAGACTCCATATTATCGTCTTTCTTCCAGTCTCTGTCGATGGCGATGCAATCCTCGTAGGTCCACTTGGGGAAGACACGTTTGTACAGGTTGAGAAGCACCGTGTCCTGAGACTTGAGCTGGTCATCGAACACGCACTTCATGTGGCCATGGGTACCTACAAATTACATTTTCTCAATCAATTTCACCCAGATTTTCATGAAAAAATGAATAAAAACGAGTTTATTGGATAAAACAGTCATACATAGCAATTACATTTTAATATAATAATTCTACTATATATTGCTGGATGATGAATCGAATACTGAATATCTTGTACGAAAAAACACGATCTACGGTTGAGATACAGAGCTTTGTGCGGTAGAGATAACACTACTAAGCTGAAATCTCTTTCCAAAGGTTGATGTGCAATATTAATTGCTGCTTCTAAGTCCATGTCTTACTTTACGTTTGTTACCAAATGTATTTCAAACATCATTTATATATATATTTAATTGCATAGCAACACACGTCTATCAGAGGGACCAACTGCACACCATGCATTCAATAATCTTTAAAATCCGAAACTAGTTTGAAAAAACATTTTCTTTTAAATTTCTAGTACGATCAGTCTAACAAAGCATAATTAGCAAAAAAAATTGCATTCCCAAGAATACCTAATGGTTCCTTAATGTGACCAGTGCGGCCATACTTAGTCCTCAGCTTGCACGGCTTGTAATACAACACATCTTCTCTGTTGAAGAACATGAATCTGATCACTGCCGATCTTCGGTGAACCTGAAAGTCCAAATTATAATTAAAAGTGTTATTCAAAACTCTTCTTTAATAATAAAAACATCAATAAAAAAGTAATGTGGCGATTTCATATCTCAAATATTCTCACAGATTAATAATGTACAAACATAATAAAAGGACATAAATAATAGAAAAATTATGAAAACAAGAAACAATTTAAATAAAACGCCACAAAATGTAATAAAAATAACAAAGTAATAATTATAAACTCTGATCTATGGAATACCATGATTGACTACAATAGGATACAAGATATTTGAAAATAAGGGAAGATAAACAGTATATAATCCAAATATAATAAATCTTGATGTGAATATTAAATATGATACACAAAAATATCAAAAGGACAGATAAGCACACATAATTATTAAAAAAATCAGATCATGTGGCAATAATAAAATTAACAGTGTCAAGGTAGAGGCCAAAAAGAAGATCCAAATCTGTCCATTTATAATTTTTATACACCATAATTAATTTTATAAATAGGCATTAAACCAAAACTAAGTCAGGCTCTGCTGTTGTTTTTCATCTTATTAGAATCAATCAAAGAAGATAAATTTGGAATTTTAACTATAATTTTTAAACCATACCTTGAATGGATGTCCAGAGAGAATGATTCTCTTTATGATAAGTCTGTCAGGATTGCATGTAAGTAGAACTCCAGATGCAATTAGCTGCAGTTTACTATTCTTTTTCTCCTTTGAATTCATAAACAAAAACATTAAATAAAAAATATGCATACATTGTATTGGGGTAAATATAGATAATGTATATTGTAGCTCTTAAAACCACATAAAATTTAGATTACTTGAACACTTAAAACATATAGGAAAAAAAAATAAAAAAAAATACCTTGCAATTCGAATTACCACATACCTTAAAGCATAGAACAGAAGATGGACTGAACTGAATAGGCGCAAAGAAGGTGGCCACACATGTAGATGCGGGTTGGAAAAATCTTTCATACTGAAAAAGAAAAAAAAAAGAAAAAAAGCAATTTTAGGCTCAAAAAGTAAATGTGTAATTTTACAGCAATCTTGACAAATTATTGGGGGGGGGGGGGTCTAACTGTATAGATAAACAAACCTTATGTTTACTTCCATTTGTGTGCTGGCTGAAAACAGGATTAACAATGAATCTCCTATAGCCCACTTGAAAAATAAGTCGCTCCTTACTCTTAATGGGCTCGTCGCTGGCGCCTGTGCGCTTCAGCACGACATTCATAACAGACATCTTGTGCTCGTGAGGAAGGAGCCCAAACACAGCTAATGGAGCATTAGCATTTGATGTATGGAAAGCATTCCACAGATCTTTACGAACACCTTTCACATGTATTGTTATGTAGAAACCATACTGAAACAAATGACGTAAATCTAGATTAGATTAAGAAAGCAGAAAAGTTTTATGTGTGCAAAATACAAATATTCTTACCATATTGATAAGACTGTCTTCTAGTTCTTTAAATACACGCTTTCTAGTGCGTTCATAATTCTGAAATTGAAATATACGAGCATAGTCCTCTGGTAAATTCTCTTTGCAATCCCAAGCAGATGTCCGGAAAGATTCTAATCCTCTGTACCTCATAAACCGTTCTCTTGCAGGAACATCTTGTGGTGTATCCACTTCATCGGGAAACTGTTGTTCCTCTCTAGCTGCTGCTAACTTTTGTAACATTTCATGTTCTTCTAAAGCGTCTATAGTTCCATCATACTTTTCATCAGTTGGTCCAAACTCAGATTCAGTGACAGACTGAAAATCATTGTCTTCGCCATTGTCTTCTCTATCAGAATTCTCTTCCTCACATGACATAAATTCTTCATTGTCCTCATCACCATCATCTTCACTATTGGCAGCTGAAGCGTCTTCCTCAGGGTCAGACTCTACTATCCATGCTGCTTGGTAATCGGACCACCCTTTAGGAACTTTTTTAATTTTCTTCACTGTATCCATATTAGCCTGTTCTATTTCTTCTTCTGTTGGCCAAGTCTGTTCTGCATCCATTGGGTCTGGAATATTTTCAGCTATTAAGCTTTCTTGTTTTGCAGGATCCGCCACATGTAGGACTATTTTAGTCATTTCAGCATCCATAGTTTCAAATTTAGAATTTTCTTTGCCTAAATTCAAAGGATGTGGATCATCAAGACCTTCTATTTTTGACATTTGAAAGTCTCCTAGTCCTGTGATATGGATCAAGCCATTAACATTTAAAGGCATTCCCCGTAAATATCCTGTAACTTTTAAAGTACCCATGTCACCTTCTAAATCTGGTATGTATTCAACTTCTTCAGCCAGCATGTAAGGTCTTTTTTCTCTATGGTGTATTATTTTACGCTTTTGATTACCAATTTTTCTTAATACATTAAGTCCATCAGAACTTTTGTCCAACTGTAATACTTTTTCTTCTGGTAACCATTTAGAAATAAGTTTCTGGACATTTTGTTTTTCAGATGTTCGTTTTTTAGGATGAACACCTTCAATGTCCATTGCAACAACAATCGGTGTTGGTATGCCTTGAGCCATAGTTAAAGCTAAGGCTTTCTCCCCCCATTCATCAACAGGTTCATCAAGAGTGGAACTTACAAATAGTACTGTATCAGCAACTTTTAGTGCATCAAGTAAACTAAATTCATTGTGAATCTCTGGACATATAAAAGAAAAGCGCTGTTTGAAGTTTGGTAGGCTGAAAAGAAATTATGTAGATTTTATTGAATTAAATTCAATATAAATAATCTATTAATTATTAAAGACAAATCTTAATCATCTTCAAATATCATGATAACATATAAAGAATTTTAATTCCCGTTTTCTGTAATTTTCTGCATTCATATTTGATAATTACAAAGATTAAGTACGCTGCTTTAATATGTAATAACCCTTATTTATTATTTACATTTAATATTGCCACTTAATTTGTAGATATATGGTTTGTCATCTATCATTTCTTATTCATCTGTTTGATTACTAAAATTTTTGATTTTTTTTTTATTTTATTTTATGCTTTAATTTTTTTTTAAATTTTTATAACTCAAGCCACACCTTTACTTATCTATAAAATCCTCCATTCATATTTATGAAAATATCTAAATATTATATTAGTTTTCTAGATTACAGTAATCGCTAGTATTTAAAAAATACCCAATGTGCAAGATTCCATTTTCAGATTGGCTAACAACAGCCGTTTCCGTACATGTCTTCAAAATGACCAGTGCAGATTGTACATCAAGTTGTGCGTTAAGCGGCACGACGCAGACGAGGAACGGAGGGGTACGAGTTCCACCGATAGCACGTTTCTTGGCCAACACTTCTTCCCGATCTCGTTTGCGTATTTGCATCGCTTGGTTGCGACGGTCCTGTTTACTTAAAGCATGTCGATTTCGACGAAGGACCGAGTCGATACTTATTTTACCTAAAAAATAAATTCTTATATTAGTATAAATTGGTCTTGGTTGGTATAAACTGATATTGGTTTACATCTATTTATCTAACCTTTAACAGCAGCGGAAATACTGCGTTTTGATCTGTGACGTGATTTGTGAACTTTATTGCTCTGTTTTAGATTTCCAGCACGATGAGCTTGCTGCATTTTTGCTTATGAATTGAACTTTTAATTAAAAACAGATGTAATTATTTACAAACACACATGGTAAAACCATGCCGGAGCGAGTAGAGCGTTCGCTTTTAGACAGTGACATTGACATGTGATGTATTATAGACAGTAAACAGCACTGACAACAAAGTGCGAAAACTCATATCGAATTTTATATAAAAATTAAATATACCTAGTTTTAACTAATATTATTTCAAAAAGACTTTATTGACAAAATTACATTATCTAATATTAATTATTACTGCCTCCTATATAGTAAAGATGTGGTGTTGGTGATATTACACAACTATAATCACAATAAAAGAAGGCAAGAGGAAGAGGGGAAGTCCGAGAAGAACGTATATGGGACAAGTAAAAGAGAAAGTAGGCGTCGTACCTTATCAGGAAGTCAAGAGAATGGCACAGACAACAATGGAAGTTGCTCCACCGACAAAGACAATAAGATGTCCTTAAATAACGATTATGATGATAAAGCATTCAATGTATCGTTATTAACGATAATTTATTTATAATTATATAATAATTAATTTTCAAGCAAAGTTTGTACGTATTATTTTGTAAATGTACAAAGTAATTGTTTAAGTCAACCTCATCTAACATATTTTAAACATACTTAAAGAGAAAGAAAAGTGGAAATACCTTTAAAATATTTTATTAAAATTGTACAATTGAGTAGGAAAAGGTTTTAGGATTTAGCTTGCGTTGTTTTTGTTAAAGATTCAATAACTACGATTAATGAATAATATAAATGTAAAATCTAATTAAATTTTTGTTTAAAATAGGGTAATGTTTTACCACGCCAACATCACAGGTCACGTGACGTGACGTTGTGGACGTGTCATTTGTGGACAGCTCGCTGGCGGCGTTGCGCAGGTTCATTTTAGTAAAAGTCGAGTTGGAGTCTTATTATTGAACAAATGTTGAATGGTTTCATTCGAGTTGATCAGTAATTATTTTAGTTAGGATAGTTAAAATACAGTAAAACAAAATGGGAAGTGAGTACCGTTATAATATCGCTTTATAAATAGTGGAATCTATAACGACACGTATTGCTTCTTTTTGTGTGATTAAATTTCTGAATTGTATTATGTGTGTTAAATGGTGTAAAATAACTTAAGATTTCTCTACTTTTCAGTCAAATTCCTGGAAGTTATAAAGCCGTTCTGCAGTATATTACCGGAAATAGCAAAACCCGAGAGAAAGGTAAGTTCATCATGGTTTTCAGCTAAAATCGGGGTTTACGTGTAACTTTTGCTTTACAAAGATTTACTAATTAAGAAATTACAAAAAACCTAATGAATATTGCGAATAGTTTAGCTATTACCATAAAGTGAAAGTGTTTTAGGTTATACCTTAATTTGGGGTACGTAACTGTAAATTGTTTCGCTAGCGTCATTTCAGAGATAGTATTTGAGTTAAATTTTTCTTTTTCAGATCCAATTTCGAGAAAAAGTATTATGGACAGCAATCACATTATTTATATTCTTAGTATGCTGCCAGGTGAGTAAATATACATTGTCTTACATACTTTTGAGATCTCACCACTGATTTCATTTACGTGCTGTTTAATTGTACATACCATATGTTCCACAAGGAAACCAATTTTAAATTCAATAAAATTTCAACATATGTTATTCCGTAAGAAATAGAATTGTCCATCGAATTGTACCATTATTACACATATGATTGAAAAGTTTAATGAAACTATTAAATATTCAAGTCAATTTAGTACAATAAATAAAATGTAATTTGGAATTCACAATAACTTACATATATAATTAACAACTGTCCCACCATGACATAATTTTTACTTTTGGTACATGGTTAGAAGATATTGTAATATTATAATAACATAGTAGCTGAGTTTATTAGTTACAAATCAATTATTTGTATTTGGGACTTCAGTGGGATAGTTAAAATTAGCTTCAGTTATTTAAGAATTAAAAAAAAACAAATGTATTGCAGCCAAGACGGTAACTTGCTTGTTTTATATTTGTCTAATGATGATAAGTTCATGCAATGCTAAATGATTGTTGATTGGTGATTTGGAGTTTCAAATAATAATAATAAACTTTATTGATTTTCTCCCATATTTAAGACATAGACGATTACATTATTATTTATTGAGTAAGCTTTCATATCACCAAATGTATTCCACCTTATTTTGTACAGCTTGAATTAGGGAAAATAACCCTTTAATTTTTTCTAATTTTATTTCGTCAATTAAATTTTTTGTAAATCAAAATTTCATTGTAATTTGAAGAACACTTTCTTTTTCAGATTCCATTATTCGGTATAATGTCCTCGGACAGCGCAGACCCTTTTTACTGGATCCGTGTGATCCTTGCTTCAAACAGAGGAACTCTCATGGAACTCGGTATCTCTCCTATTGTAACATCAGGCCTCATCATGCAACTGTTAGCCGGTGCCAAGATCATTGAAGTTGGTGACACTCCAAAAGATAGAGCTTTATTCAACGGAGCACAAAAATGTAAGAACATAGCTTTGATGTTAAAATAATTCATTATTCAGCATTACCATACTGACCAGTTAGCACAGTGGTAAGATGCTTACCTTTCACGCTGCAGGTCTTGGTTTCAATTCCCACACAGGACAAACATTTGTGTTTGTCATGAGTCTAGACGTAAAGACCACCGGATGATGGGCAGCAGCGTCCTTTCCTTAGTATGGTAGAATAAACTGTGATCGCCAACCCGCTGCCAAGGGTGGTGATTATGGCACATTTTCTCCCAATGATGCAATCAATGGAGGAGGCCTTAGTCCAGCAGGGACACTGAGTTGGTGGTTGATTCAGCAATACAAAAATAAACTAGTATAGAAATTTGCAAATAAAAAATGACTATTTACATGAACTGTTGACTATAATCTATCTATGTTGCTTTAAGTTTCACACTGACAAATAAACATATATTGATAAGCATATGTTAAAAAATAAATGTTCAGCTACTTCCATTTTACAGAAAATATCACACTTCTTACTTGTAATTTTCTTTACCTTTCTTCATCTTTTCCGATTACCCAAAGAAAGCTTTCCAAATCAGGCTTACGTTTCACCACACAATTTTTATTTCGTTAAAATATAATAGTTGCCTAACCAAAATATTAGTAATCTTAAAAATTAACAAATAATTCATTATATCTTACATATGTTACATATGTCTAGTCAATTGCAACATTTATAAAATTAACCAGAATGTTGTATAATCAGAACAGGACAAAAATAAAAAAAAGTAAAAAAATAATTATGATACAGGGCAAATTGCCAATCTTACCTAGCATTTTCATATCTGGCATTGCACCCGATTCTATACATAGTCTTAGATATACATAAAAATTTATACCAATATCAAATACTTATTCAAATATTAAATCCTAATTTTCATTATGGATTTTTACAACTGTTTAGAAATGAAATTTCCAAAACATTAAACAATCTTGATTTGACCATAGTTACAGATAAATTGGAGAGTATTTTTTATTTAATTTAAATATTTTAAAACGCAAGGCATTGGTTAATTAAAAAAAAAAACAATAAATCCAACAGAATACAAATTCAACACACCTCACTCTTCAAACTCGATCAAGCTGTTTAGAGTATTCGAGACCACAGTGGAATATATACATATACCTGTGGAAAACATTAATGTCAATAGGTCAAAAATTAACTAAATTCTTTAGGCTATTATATTATATTTTATACAGTTATAGCAAGACTCACAGATATAAATTAACATATAAGATCTTTTGCAGTGTTTGGCATGGTGATCACGGTGGGCCAGGCTATCGTCTACGTGATGACGGGCATGTATGGCGAGCCCAGCGAGATCGGCGCCGGCGTGTGCCTGCTCATCATCATACAACTGTTTGTCGCCGGACTCATTGTTTTACTGCTCGATGAACTGCTACAGAAAGGTTTGTACAATTACTTGCATCCTGTATCCGCCCACTGGACAGATGTCTTCCTCATTGCGTTTCCCACAATGCCATCATAAGTAGTCCTTCACTTTAGAAGAGGAAATTAGAAGACTATTGAAAATTTTTCCTGTTTGTGTTTTCCTAATTATTAGGTAATTATTGTCTATCGAATACAGTACAATCTCCTTATTCGCGGGGTATATGTTCCGTAAATGTGGCGCGAATATAGAAACCGTGACTATGGAATGGTAATTTATATGGGATTATAGGGGATACGTTCCTAGTTGACAAAATAGAAACCGATTAGATCTGCGAATAAAGAAATCTTCAGCCGCGAATATAGGAGTTGGGTCGCATTTTTTTGATCCGCCACTAGTAAAAGCGCGAATAAGGAGATATTACTGTAGTAAAAACTAGTTTCTTAAATTGTAAATACAATATGTTGTATTGTTTGCAGGATATGGTCTTGGATCTGGTATCTCTCTGTTCATTGCCACAAACATCTGTGAAACCATTGTGTGGAAGGCCTTCTCACCTGCTACCGTTAACACTGGTATGTATTGTAACCTCACTGTACAGAGCTGTTACAGATTACAATAATCGTCATAAGTTTTTTTTATTTCATTGTGATGTCTGTATTCAGTGCTGTCCAATATCCAGAATTAGTATGTCGCCAAGTTATTTAATGATAGTTTAATTTTTTTTATCTTCTCGTCGTAAACATTTTTTACTATTCCTTTGGTTATATTCTTATTATTATTCTTATAGCTGTAACTGATTCACTTTCAAAGTATTAACAAAGTATTTCGCATGTTAGGACGCGGTACGGAGTTCGAGGGTGCTGTAATTGCGCTGTTCCACTTGCTGGCCACTCGACCCGACAAGGTGCGCGCGCTGCGCGAGGCCTTCTACCGCCAGAACCTGCCCAACCTCATGAACCTGCTCGCCACTGTGCTCGTGTTTGCTATCGTCATATACTTCCAGGTCAGTTCAGCATTTATAGAGCGTATCAATATCGCATTACCATGATTTTTATTTTAATATTTATATTTTAAATGGAGAAGACTTTTTTTTTATAAATAAAAGATAGAATTATTACTATGTTACCTTATGGTGTTTTATGGAATGGAAATGGGATTACTTGAGGATATTTAAAATGGCTGTTTTAACCGTTTCTAGCTGTCTTGCAATTCTATCAGACCATTTGACTTTCTCCGGTGAATAGTGGATAGCCATTGATAGTTTTACCTTATAATTTGTTTTCCTGCAGAATTTTCAAGGTTGAGTGTGTCAATGCATAGATATAAGTGGAATAGTAAATGGCAGAGGACTGTAAGATGATATTTCCTGATTTCTGATTTTTTTTGTTCGTTTACCAAAGTCCCCAATACGTTGTTTGTACGCGTGCAGGGCTTCAGGGTGGACCTGCCCATCAAGTCGGCGCGCTACCGCGGCCAGTACTCGTCGTACCCCATCAAGCTGTTCTACACCTCCAACATCCCCATCATCCTGCAGTCCGCGCTCGTCTCCAACCTCTACGTCATCTCGCAGGTACGCCCATTCTCCCACTGTCTGGACCATTGGCAGATTATTGAGGAATTATGTTAAATTTGGAAATTGAGGTAATCAGTCAGCAAATATATAGAAACACACCTATAGAAATGATTTATAAAACCCAAACAATCAAATGATTGATTTGCAGGGGTTCATGGGTAGGAAGGATTTTGATTTCATGATGAGGGGGGGGGGTCGATTTTAGCAAAGTAAAATCAAAAAACTTAACACAAATTTAAATAAGAAAAGGAACTGTAAAGCCGGTTAAAAATATTACTTGAATTAATTGATGATTTGAGGAGGCTTGAGCCACATAGCCCTCCCACCATACCCGGATTCGCTAACTGCGGACTCACGATTGCCTTATAGATTTATCGTAAGTAAAGAAAACAAATAGATAATGAAAACTTTGCAGATGCTGGCAGTTAAATTCAGCGGCAACTTCCTGGTGAACCTGCTGGGCGTGTGGGCGGACGTGGGCGGCGGCGGGCCGGCGCGCGCCTACCCGGTGGGCGGGCTCTGCTACTACTTCAGCCCGCCGGAGTCGCTGTCGCACATCGCGCACGACCCGCTGCACGCGCTGCTCTACATCCTCTTCATGCTCGGCTCCTGCGCCTTCTTCTCCAAGACCTGGATCGACGTCTCCGGCTCCTCCGCCAAAGATGTGAGCGTCTAAACTAATCGCATTCTCCTATACATCCTTTTTATTGACCCATATTCACGCTAATTTTATTTATTATTTATTGAACAGCCATAGAAAAATTGGTATATTTAGCGAGTTAAAAGAAACTATATTACTTAAATGCATTTTATCAACGCCTTTAAATTCACCTAGTAACTGAAAATAATCATTAAATAGCAAACACATACGATGAAAATAGAAATGAAACGTAACTTGTGTGTATGTCAGGTGGCGAAACAGTTGAAGGAGCAGCAGATGGTGATGAGGGGGCACCGGGACAACTCGATGATCCACGAGCTGAACCGGTACATCCCGACGGCGGCGGCGTTCGGCGGCCTCTGCATCGGCGCGCTCTCCGTGCTGGCGGACTTCCTCGGCGCCATCGGCTCCGGCACCGGCATCCTGCTCGCCGTCACCATCATCTACCAGTACTTCGAGATCTTCGTCAAGGAGCAAGCCGAGATGGGCGGCATGAGCACGCTACTCTTCTAAGACTATTTGTTTATATTGCAAATAAAGTTTGATAGATGAGATGTTGTCCAACAAATTGGAATGTTTAATACGCGTTTCGAATATCGGCAATTTAAAAATCACAACGTAATAAATGAATGCAATTTTTTTTAGTGTAGAACAATTTTACTCATAAAATCAGAGGATGTTTGAAGACTTGGTACAATAATTTTGTATCATATTCGTCTCTGTACATATCGCGCTCCGCTCATCTCTCTCCTTTATCTGCAATATGTATGAGGGTCCCGCCGCGGGGAGCACCGGCCGCGGTCCCATTTGTTCCCTGTCCGTGTCCGCAGTGCTCCGCGCGGCGCGCAGTGCGTGAAGCGTGTTTGGGTTATGTGCTATTTATATGAAATGAACTTTATATAATAAAATAATTTACGAGAAGTACAGGACTTTGTTTTTTACGACAACCCGATGCATGTATGGATTCAATAAAATTTCCGATTGAAGGTGATTTAGCACAAATCGGCGTGTTAAATGACAAGACAAATTTTCAATGAAGAAATTTCTAATATTTTTGTTCAATCTAGTAATTACCGATTTACAATACTCGATGTATCATTAATTAAAAATAAAATTTAGTTCTATACTTGTGCGTTGTATCTCAAAGTTATTTATGGCCCTATTAAGGTTGTCCAAATTGTACTATTTAAGAGTCTGTATTGCGACACGCTGAAATCATCACATCTCTTGTTTAAGGTTAAATATCTCTTGTTGTAACAATCTCAAATGTGATAGATTTAGTTTGACTTGCGCCGTACACCATCACCTTGTTAATTAAATTTGATTTTAACATACTTGTCTTTTATTTATATTTAATCTTGTTTTGCATAAATCACTCGCGGTGGAAAGTCGTGCCACTCACGTCGAGATGGTTTTGTTACCGGAACGCCAGCGACTGGGTGATTGTTGCAGAAAGATAAATGACGTGTGTGGCAAGTCCACTGTTTTAAGAAATTGTTTACCGAGGCACAAGTTCTGGTTGCTCTTCATCGTGTAAAGTTAACCCAGTGTTAACTCCAGATTAACTTCACCCTCACTTTCCATTCTACAGGAATGGAAAGTGAGGGTGAAGCCAGTGATGTTATAAATAAATGGAGAAGACAAGACAATGTAGAATCTGACAGCGATTTAGAAGAAATTGTTTTTCCACTTCGGAATCGGCGTAGGATTATACGATCTGACGACGAGGAAAAAGTTCAGAATGAGAATTGGGAAAGGAATGTTTCATCTCAGGAACTTCATCGCCGCGAACTGATTCCCGCGCGACTGATCTGGCCCGCGCAACCGAGATTTTCTCTATACCGCAATTGGTCAAAAGAAACTTGACTAAGTTCTACATATAAATTTTCCCTAATGTGTTTTTTATTAGTTTTAATTTTCAAAAGCTTTTACGTCTAGCAAAAGGAAATCAAGTAATAGTGATTGAAAAAGTAAAAGAAGCAAACAGTTTTTCATATTATAACTTTATTCTCCTCACTATACATGCAAATACAAGGACAAAAAACAAATTCGATTTTTTCCCCGTTTCCCTTAGTAATCTGTTAGCAACGAATTACTATTTTTTTAATAATCGGCACTTATAACAAAAATGTTTCACGTCTAATGGTAACAAAAGTAATTTACAATAAACAATATGCACCGTTACGTCTACTATCGCCCAAAGTGACTGTTTCGAATAATTTCCTAAACAAAATTAGTTAAGATATAAACAAGTTACATAGATGCGTGAGCCAAATTGGTAAGAGATCTAACAATACAAACAAAAAATGCGCCACAAAGACCAAAGCATGGACAGACATGGCACAACACTTACATTTAATTTAAAACATCAATAGGCACTTCTTGCATGTCTAAAGACCGATGCAACTTTATTGCTACGTGTTCACCGAACTCCAGCGACCAGCCACTTGTTATTTG
Source organism: Papilio alexanor hazarajatica (assembly GCA_018246295.1). NCBI lineage: Eukaryota > Metazoa > Arthropoda > Insecta > Lepidoptera > Papilionidae > Papilio > Papilio alexanor. The sequence continues at coordinate 18,526 of DWLR01000325.1, forward strand.
GTCCCTTACCAACATGGAATAGATTAATAATGCAAATGAATTTTAAACTATATATGTAGGAAGACATTGCATTAAAATATCTAAGCAAACTACGAAACCTCGATACGTACGTAAAATTAAAATCACTTAAAGACATATGATTAATTTTTCATATTAGAAGTAATTTATAGCATCAAGGCAGGTTAAATATATGATGTTGTTAAGATCTTTTTGCACATTACTTTTATATTTATAAAAAAATAGCTCAATTTATTTTCTATTTATGGTTTCAAATTCAGATAAGCAAGAAAATGTCAGCTCTTTAATTTTATAACTCTATTTCAAACAACATTTTACATGACTATTTACAAATATTTCACCAGTAGAAGCTAAATCAAATAACACATAGAAACAAGACAAGCGGGACAATTTTCAAATTATATGTATAGGTCACATTTTTTAGGAGACAAACATGTTTTCGTGCTTGCAAATTTTGCGATGTTTATGAAATTGAATGGGAGAAGTTCAGAAAATCAGAAAAAACACTAGAATGCTTCATATAAAAAATATACATGTAGGTTTGGAGAAACAAACTCGATCGAAGGTAAGCCATTAAATACGTTGGAACAGGCTTTCGTATTATTACCACTCGTCAATATTTCTATTTCCATTACTTGGTATAAATAGTAAGATATAAATTATCCAAGAATTCCACCCCTCGAACAACTTTTATACAAATTATATACCTTTTTTGTGAATGCTTACATGCAAAATATACATCGAAACGAGTATTGCAGACAATAATCATGGTGTCAATCTGACCTCTAACAAAACAATAGAAGAAAAAGATAAATTGTGTAAAGTTACGAAAACATTTATTTTTAAATAACAAATTCAAAAAGAAAAGAAAAAAAAACAAGACAAAATAATTAAGAATAACAGTGCCACATTAATCATTAATAATCAACATGAGGCAAATGGTCAAATTACAAACCAATTTTATAGTTTATATTTTAATTTTTTTTTATATCTGACGATATTGTACAACTTTAGGATGTTAACCCGGTGAAAATAACCACATTCCAAATATTTATCAATTAACAGCGATAAGAAAAATGTTCTAGGTACATAGATTATTAAAAAAAAGTCGACTGAATTAATATAATTAAATATAATCTAAAAAATAACAACAAAAATACACATTCAGCCACACCAGGCCACCGACATCGGGTCACCGACTGCGGAAGTTAACATTAAACTAACAGCTAAGGATTTCGCTAATATATTTTTGTTTGTACATGCAAATAGTAGAGCCACAAGCTCCGTTACTCTGTCCGAACTCAACACGGGCCGCGCCGGTTTACAATATTCACGAATTACATTCGTCGTCATTCGCAACGTCGCCAACTTGTCAAACTATATCATAATGGTAAAAAATATTTAATAAGTAAATTTATTCGCTGAAATTTCCATGCCGTTCATTGCGTCTATACTATTGGTAACTTTTGGTCAGCAATTACATTTGTTTAATCAGTACACTTTATACTCTAAATATGTGTGATTGGTGTTCATATGTGAATTTTGTGTAAATACGAAAAATTTACGCAAAATTTTGTTATGTTTAATGTTAGGGGTGCTATCTTTATCTTATTTACTGCGAGATACTCAAGATAGCAACAGGCATGGAATTATGTATTTTGTAGTTTGAAGTAAAATGAAAAGATAACTGAAATTTAGTCACCTATATGGACAGAAACAGAAGCGATTTGACAAAATGACGTCGCATGGTAAGGGCGTGGGGCCAGAGCTAGGCGACGGTCTCGATCTCCTCCTGCAGCGGCGGCGCGGGGTCGGGCGAGCTGAGCGCTTTGGGCGGCGAGCTGCTGTACGGTAAGGTCTTCAGCTTCCTGGCCTCGCGCCGCTGCTTCTTCTGTTGCATCACGAGCCTCAGCTGTTCCAGTTTACACTTAGTCTTTGAGTTCTCCATGGCTAGAGTCTTTGCAGTGTCACATTTCTTGCACATTTGTCCGGGGAGCGAGTTGCCGGCGCAGGAGGCGCACGCAGCGGGGTCGCGGCGGGGGCACTGGCAGTCCTCGGGGCACGCGCAGGGCTTGGGCGCGAGGCCGTTGCACTGGCCCAGCGAGCACGCCTGGCTGCAGCTGCACTTGGTGCTCTCCTCTGCTAGGCCCAGCGAACAAATGTGTTTGGACTCCTTCTGAAACATTGTTTTGGAATGTGAATCGTACGTTCTACATTTTAAAATTGTTCAAGCATTTATGTCAAACAATAATTGTTAGAACATATTATAGGGAGTGTTTTAAAACATGTCAATACCTTCATCGTGTAGTATCTTACACATTGTTCCAGAGTCGCGCCTGAAATTATTTCTAACACCCGCTCCTAAGGCTATTTTATTAAATAGAAAATAAAGCTATGTTTGAAACTAAATATACGGCGGACAATATCATCAACAATTCTAGAATTTATACTGGATTTGTTCATAAGAAACGAAACAAAACATTTATGTTTCGGTTATAGACAAAAATGAAGCAGTGCCTGTAGTATGTTTCACTCATATTGAAGTATTCAACAACGAAATATTTGTATCAGAAAATAAACATTTACATTTGAATATAGTTTACAGAAGGCAGAATTTACATAACAGCGGGCAAACGCTAACAGATATCCGAAGTTTAAATAGCTATAAAGCGTGAGTGAGATCATGCCTTTCAAAGTATTCTCATATCAGTTGCATCAATGTAGCGCCAACAATTTAATCTACATCAATATTTCAACAATGTAAAGAAAAGATATAAAATAAAAATTCAATACCTGCGCGAGAGTCGAGATTGGTGGCGAGGCGCACAGCAAATCGTTCAATATATGAATTATGGTCGATATGTCCCTCTTCGGACGACCGTATCTGAAAACCAAATGTTGAATGTTACATCAAGCAATAAACAGACACATTACTTTAAATTCAACGTTCAAGTATTCAGTTTCTACACTGGTAAAATAAAAATATAAGAGAATTATAAAACAGACACTTCATGTAGATTTCTTTTCGACAGATAACGCTAAAAATTACATTTAAAAAAGTATATTGTGAAGGTGCTTTATAGGTCTATTATAACTGTTTGTTTCTTACTTTGGGTTTGATGTCCGAAACTAACGCATTTTACGTGTTTTTGTATTGGCAGATGTGCCTAATATCTAATGTCTACCCCAGTTGGATTTAAATTACGACTGTGTATTCCTGTATGTGTTATATGACTAAATAAACAATATTATGTCTATTTGTTTATATGTAATGGGTAAATGGTGAAACTACGATTTAAGAGAAACAATAGTATTACTTCCTCTAACTTACAAAATATTAATATGTTGGAACTATGATTTAGTTTTAAACATACAACACATCATGACAAATGTAAAATTATTTTATGTTTGTCATGATGTACTTACGTATTGTCAAAAAAAAAATTAAATAGGTTATGTGCATATTCAATACACTGCTAAAAGCTGTACAAACATTGTTTGTGTTAAAATAGGAGTAGTTTGTTAGTTAATAATTTTTCATTAAACACGTCTTGCAAATATAATGGTAGGGCAGACATATGTTTCAAAAAATAATTATAATGAATAATCTAATAATATACAAATGGTTCCTTATGTACTTGGAGAAACTATTTATTAGTTGCAGTCCTTAGTAGAACAAAATTAAAATTTACTGCGTCCTTTGTTGATGGCATTAATAAAAAGATCATCTCATTCCATTGAGGATGAAAACCAAACGTTGCAAGTTAAATGAAAGCATGAAATTATGATAAGCACAAATATATCATAGTAATAAAAAAGACAAATAAAGCCTATTAATTATTCTGGAAAAAGATTTGATAGTTTGTCCTGGATAAACTTAGAAGCTACTGAACCAATTTTGTAAATTCTTTCACCGAACGAAAGCTACCAAACGTCGACAAATAACTTGGGCTATATTTTTTTATTTGACTACTTACCTTTCATTTCAGTTGTTATCGTTCAATGCTAGTCTACTATAATTATGCTTTTATCCATCACTAGGTAAGGTATCCCTTTTAGGCATTTTAGGTAACTAACCAAAATCTAATTATGTAAAAAGTAAAAATTATGTATGAAATCAACATAAGCAACATTAAAAACATAACTATTAGCATTATATAAAAATAGCATACTTATATTTAAAAAAAACTACATGTTAGACCGCTGGTAGTTGTTGCTTTTGAAATAAAAGAGTTGTAATTATTTACATATAGTATATGCTTGTTTGTTTCTAAACACTGTTTTTTTTTGCAGAAGACCCCACGAAAAATGTAAAATGATCGGAAATAGTGGTTCTAAAGTAAATCTAAAAAGGCAATTACATAAATTTACGGCATGTGTATAAAAAAATGCAAATCTTACAAAATGTAACATTTCAGCAGAAAAATAACCTTTTAATTATGTCAATGAAATGGGAACAAAAATTATTAATACAAATCTCGACACGTGGCTCCCCAGTTAACATTTTTGTAATGTACAGAAAACTGTTATTGCTTACCTTAGTATAACAATGATTAAGTTGCTTTAGTGTTTATTGAAAATTAAAAAAAAATGTATTTAACCAAATTGGATAGATAAAGACAGCTTATCGCCATTTTTACATAGCTCTAGTGTCTAAATGAGAATATTATTTGTTACATGCACAAATCTTGTGTCATTTTTGTATATCGCAGGAATTAAATGTTAAGCATTTTAATGATCATATGATCAGTAACTTGCGTCCTCTCTGCTTTACAAGCAGGATCAGAATCAAATAATGAATTTTAATCATAAATTGACTAATTTATGATTAAAGTTCATTATTTAATTGATTTGAGTCAAATGGACAATGGATCGTTTTATTCATCTTTACTTCGCACCGGCCCCGCCCTACCTACCTACTGCACTAGCTTTGCAGGGACAGCAAAGCATATATATCTGCATATTTTTTTCTGTCATACCACTTACCAGTCTACAGGTTTTTCAATAATTAACCTCATTATAGTATTTTATCCAATTAGATAAATTCTATACGTTATCCTTCCTTGTTAATCCCCGCCTATTAACGAAAACTATATGAAAACCGACAAACGAAGATGACTTTGCTTTATAGGAATACGGGGGCACCACCTCAACACAGGGCTTTCTTCTACAGGGCTTGTTAAAAATGATTTAGTGTAATTATAGTCTAGATTTAATGTACAAAATTATTAACACGTTTATTTGGATAAGGATTAATACTGAATTTGAAAAATAGCACTTTAAATAATGTAATAGGTATGCCACGGCGGGAGTTTTATGTAGAATTTATTGGAGATCTACAATTCTGTCCTACATTATTATGTATGCCTCATGGCCTGCGTAAGCCATGAAAGTCAAATTTTTACGCTTTTTTTTTTTTCGAGGTTTCGAAACATAATGTTTATTGATGTATACTAAATTTTAATTATAATGTACCATACATATAAACAATCCGGAATAAATATTGTGAATGATGGTGAAAACTGTTTTTAAAATTTAAAAACAGTTTTCACCATCATTCACAATATTAATTTAAAATTTAAATATGTTGTGTTGTTTAGAAGGTTAGCAAAAAAACATGTATAGATGACTATATATTAAAGAAAACATAAGTTGTGTTATAGAAGTACCATAATATCAGCTATCAAAGGCTATGTGTTCCACATACAAACAAAATGAATATTGTAGTTAAGAAATGAAAATGTAATCAATTGACAGAGGGAGTTTTGCAGTTATATTAGTATGGAAATGTAAATTATGAATGTCATAATAATATATAAATTGTGTTATTGCAATCTTTACATAATGTTTTCATTGACCTTAAAAAAGTTTATGAAAATTTTCATTAATTTAAAATTCATTTGCACTATTGTGCAAGTTTTAAAATTTTTACTCATACAACATTTATTACAATAATAGCTATTGCTCATTTGTCTGCATAGAACAGTTGTTTAGAAAACATTTTCAAAATGTGTCACCCTTATCTCTTGAGAACTGATGCATTCCCTATAAATTTGTTTAATGTCTGAGTTTGCCTTTCCAAAAACATTCACATAAAAATATGTTATTATGTCAAGAGAAATGACAACATGTTTTTTATGTGAATTTTTCAGCAGTGTAAACTCAAGATGATAAAAGTAGTAATAACCAAAAGACGATATCTGATCTGTTTAAATTTGAGTATGAAAATTCAGAGATAGCTGTATTACAAAAAGCAAGCACAGCCAGAGAATGTACACAAGTAAATAATAAGTACGTAATGTGTAAAAGTAAAGGATAATAATGAAACGGTCTCACCTGTCTTGCAAAGCAGGGTTGAGTGTTCCCGAAAATGTTCCTGAATATATTCCTTTACCGTGATGCTTCATTGATTCTATTACAGCACCAGGTCCTATTTTGGATCGCACAGTTTCTTCGGCCATTCTGAGATCGAGTTTATTTGTCAGCACCTCCTTTGATAACCTTTTTAGTTTCTGAGTTAAATTCTTTGAAGCTTCTATAAGAGCTTTGGTGTCAACCGGCGGAGTAGGCGAGACTCTTTGCGCCTTTTTTGGTGCATCTGGAGCCTTGAAAGCGGCAGATTTTGATGTAGATGGTATAGCATTGTCTTCAGCTATCACATTACTTAATGGTACAGGTTTCTTGACACTCGCTACATAAGGCTCTGTTCTAGAGGTAGAAGGTTGGGGTTGAGTTTCTTGTCGCATCTGCATCCTTTTTTTGTGCTTATTAACCACAGATTGCATGAATGCTTTTTGTTTGCTTTGTCCAATAGGGTGCTTAAACTTTGATGTTTTATGTAGAAGATATTGAAAGCGTTTGTTTTTCAAAGGCTCATTTAGGCTTTGGAAAGAGGGTAATGATCCATTTGGAGAGTCTTGACTTCCATGACTGGTTGTAGCCAAATTTGAAATCTCTCTGTCCATCATAGATTCGTCTTGTTCCTCAAACAAGCCTTTGTCTATTGCACTGTTGAATAAATTCTCCATAGGATATTCATCTATAGTGCTTTCGGCTAGAAAAGAACTTTGGTCTGTAAAGTTGTCGCTGTCATCGCTGAGTGAACTCTCCGGTGTCAGGGATGCCGTGGAAGAGTATGTTTTGTCACACATGGCACTTGTTGATGGAGTCACATCATTAGGTTTGTTATTTGATAAAAGTTCTATTAAACTACTCTTAACTGAATTTGCAATATTTGTTTCCTTACTCTCGGAGACTGATGCATCAATAGGACTAGACACTAAATTAGAAAGAGACTTAATAGGCGATTGTTCATTTTCTAAAGAAGTATCAGATAGATCCGACATTGTACAATTAGAAGTATCAACATCTTTATCTGTTTCAGTTTTATTTGCATATTTTTCTTCAGCCATTGTATGATACAACTGGAAAGCATTTTGTAGCATTTCTAAATCTTGTTTCTGTAATATCGGAGTTGGGGATTCATGTTTAATTTTATCACAGTCTAATGATTCCTCATTCTTTGTAGACTTCTTAGAGATGCTCTGAGAACTGGGAGATTCTGAATGTTCACACTTTGCACTTGTTGAGGTGGATGCTTTTGCAGGTGTGGATGTCCTTAGGGATTTGTTTGAGGAATTTAGAGTGGACAACTGAAGCTGTATCAGCATCATGTGATCACCGAGTCTCATCGTCAGATTTAGTGGTGATTTACCACTTAAAAAGTCATTTACTTGTGTGTCATTAAGTGATTCTAAAGCTTGCATGACAGAGTTTTCAGGTCTCTGACTCTGTGAACAATTGAAAATTATGAAAAAGATGTCCTAGATTGTGTGCATACATCTTAATAACAATGTGTCTGAGTGAATTATGATATAGAATAATGAATGGAAGTCACTGACTGTTTAACAAGCCACGTGATTATTATGGTGCGTTTAATTGATGTTTCGACATAAGGTGACGTGCTCACCAGGAGACCCGTCTCCACGCTCGGCAGCAGGATGACGCGCGAGCCGTCCAGTAAGCCGTTCTCTTCCAGAGTGCCGTCTCGGAGTTGTCTGCGAACACAGAACAACTTATCAACAACAGTCAAAGGACGCGGATGCGTCATCGTATCGACGCAACTTATTTCCGTGATACCTATGTTTAACAATAGAAGTTTGGCGTCCGACGCCACACTTACCTTTCGCGATGCAGAAGACATATTCGATCTTTAGACACTTTAAGCTTCTTGGAGACTAACTTTTTAAGGTGTTCCACTGTATTTTTACCGTTCAAGCTGACGGAGAAATTACCACCAGTTGTAGTCTGTATATTTAGCGTGATGTCTGTTGAATGGGGCGAGCCACACCCGTACACTTCTGTTCCAGTCGCACGTTCCATATTTTGCACATATATTACACAAGAATTTTCGTATATTAATATAGCAACGACACACAACTTATCTAAGATTACACAGCTACTTTATTGCAGTATAGAAATAACAGGGTCACACGCTAGACCCCCAGATTTGATGTGGCCGTCGGTGTGACCAATCTCTATCGCCGAAGTCCCGTTATTTTTTTTTCTTTAACAGCTGATGCGAAGCGATGCTCTTTGTGCGCTCCGTTATTTACATGTTACTAAAGATTTTAAGTGTTTTTTCTCTTAGTACCACGTCCGTCATAGATATTTGTCGATGCTTACAATAAAATAAAGTGTTTGATATTTTTTTAAATACAATAGTTGTTGAAACAGAATCAAATCAGATTTCATGTTTTAATAACTTAATACAATTTTCACGTGTAACGGGCTGCAAACATCATTTGCATTTACGTCATATGACGCTTAAGCCTCGATGGGCGTGGGAAATTTAAAATTTTAATCGTCACATAAAGTGATAAGTAGTTATATAAATATTCCATTCTAGTTTTAGTATTTCAGCAATGGTGGATCGTCAGCATGGCAGCGAATGTTATGGTAATTTTTAAAATGACATTTAATGCAGTTTTAATAATACACTACATAATAACAAACACACGTGTCCTGAGGCGTTTATAACTTTCATGCTTTCACTAATCCAAGTTTTAATAGATGTCTTCATCCTTATCTTAAAGCGTATAAATGTGATCATATCATGTACTTTAATTTTGTCTAGTATGTATATCTGACATTCAAACTACGGGGAAGTGTATTTTTTTGAAGCGCTTATATTTTTATGTAACTCAACGGATTCCAGATAAAGACCACCGGTCACACATTTTGCAAATGGTTAATTTGCGCACTATGATTTGTACACATAGAATCCGTCTGGATTCGTCGATGTCTATTCGTGACCATTTTTGGTCACGAATGTGACAGGGTCGAGTCTATTTACACGTTATTTGGTGTATACTGCAATTAGGTGTGGCATTATCTGTACATTTAAAATACATGTTTTAAAACAGATAATACGCATCTGCAGTTCCTCTGGTGTTGCGGATGTCCATGGGCGTCGGTTCACTTAATGTTAGGCGACCCGCTGCTCGT